>QFDD01120176.1:0-22849 GCA_006871305.1 Vachellia collinsii
CCACCGTCAACGCTACCGTGGACGCTATCCTCTGTCTCTTCCTCCATGACTGCCTCCATCCCCAACAATTGTGGCTAAGCATGACGCCGACATCAACCTCTACCTTCTTCTATGTTTTGTTTTTTTTGCTTAAATCTAACCCGTGGCCAAGTCAATGACACCAATAATATAATGCCCCACTTCATTCATCTCGTGCTCAATCCTTTCACCAACTCTCTTTATCTTTTCTACTTTGTCATTTTGGCCGCTAGGACATGAATTTTAAACTTTAGACTTTCTGGGTTGTTATGTCACAATCTTAATTTGTCCAGGCCCATCCCTTATCACATCTTGTTATTTTTTTATTTTTTAACCTAAGCACATGTATAATCTTACGGGAAAACAATAATGTTCGAGACATTGTGTGCACTTCTTCTAGTGGAAATTCGAAGTTTAATTTATTATATTGTGAGGGATTAACTTCTTTCACAAGACTCAACATCTAATGGTATTATATCTTTTTTGTACGAAGGAATTACCATGTGGTCCTAAGAAATAGATGATTACCAAAAAAAAAAAGAAAAGAAATGGCAGACATGCATGTATAACCCTGTAATCATTTCTTATATTAAAACTTATCTCACCGTAGGTTACTTAGTTTTTATTGAACTTTTGAGTGGTTAAATCTCATTTTAAGATTTTATCGTAATTTCTCCTTTTGTATATTGCTCTTTGGCACAGGTCACTCTTGTGCTTAATGCTAACAATCATTTGCCACATGAATCCGAATTATTATTCTTTAATTATTTTCACTAGATGTGAGCTGATTCTAATATTATTCTAGACATATATCTTATTAATAAAACACAATATTCAGAAATGATGTGAATAATGTGATTAATAATTAATGATTAGTCAATAGATTTCAAGGTAAGCCCAACTTACTATACAGAGTTACACAGAGTTACTATCATATATGTATATGTTTCTTTTAACAAAAATCATCAATTTTTTGTCATGTTAATTGATCCTCTCCATTAAGGCTTGCTCAATTTTTTTCTTCTTGGCTTCTTTTCATCCGAAGACTGCAAATGGTGAAAAGTGTGGGAAAAAACTAGAGCATTTTATATAATCTTCAACAAAAATACTCAACTTTATGTAATAAGGTTGTTATAATAATGGGCATAATTAAATTCATGGAAACTCTCAATTAAAACACTGTTGAGGTAGATAATGATGACCTACTATACTCCGGTCCTTCTTGTGGGGCTCCTTCTAGTAGGTGTTGTTAATATTTTTTTTATAAGATATTTAATCGTTTTGAATAGGATTAAATATTTTTGTTATATATAACTATACATAAGGTGTGAGAGATGTTTGAAATTAATTTAATGTTAGAATTTACTATAGTTAATAAAGATAACATTAAAAGTCACTCAAATTTTATGACCAATCTAATACTTTTAATTGTTTTTATTGATACTTATAAATTAATAATAAATAATTTATAAATTAGTAATAACTAATTTCTATTTAAAATTATCGTGGTGTATTTAAGACTAAATAGATAATTGATTACATTATTCTTATCCGTTTTTGCCAAATCATTAATAAATAATTGAACCCTCCAACATGAAAGTTTTGATGCACATATTTAAGTGTGTCACTATCATGCTTGATGTTATCGCCACGCCCATTTAATCATAATTTTCTGTCAAACATTTCTCTCTCTCTTAATTTATCTGATGGGATCACATTATCTCCACAAGAAAATCAAATGACTGCCCTAAACACATTCTAAAAAGAATAATCATCCTCCGCTAATACTTAACTACGAGGCAGATATATAAATATTTTTTGTCCTATAAAAGAACATGCATGAGTAGTGGCTATTTTGGTTGATTTGTGGCTGTTTTGATTGTTGCCTACAAATTAATAGCGATAGTAATTAAAAACATTTACAAATGCAGTTGTGATAAACGAAGTTGCAGCAATTTCTTAAAAAATGTTGCACACATGATCGAACCCGTTAGATTTGAATGGTAGTGCCAGGTGTGAATCCATAAATTTGACTGTAGATGTTAAATATCCCTTATATTTATCAAACACAAATTAAAATATTTCTAGAGTAGAAATTTTAAAAAAATTATGTAGAACTGGTAGCGATTATTTTTCGTACCCTGCTATAAAAAGGAAAAAAAACGGCTACCAAGGCTCGTACTGAATGGTGCAGTCAACTCATAATATTTTAGAAAAAATGATGATGATGTCATGTTTAAGAGATTTTATGATTAAACAGTTCTACAAAATTGCATAATTATTTTTAAGTCATATGGAGTTGTTAATGCACTTAAATGAGATTGTAACTAATAACTCCATCTCAGTAGATAAACTTATTAACGAGACTTGATAGTAAATACGCGATCTTCATTGGATTGTTTAATTGTAAAATCCCTTATACAAGACCTCATTGTAATTCTCTCCATATTTTATTACTTAATATATTAATTTAATTGATATAATAGATGTGAATCACATCACATGCGTTATAACAACAGTGAGGCATGACTTTTCTATCCATTTATGATTGAATGCCACGCACAATTAATGACATATGCAAAATTTATAGAGCTGACGTCACTCAAATTCATTGAATATCAAATAGTACTCCCTTCCATCTGGCTTTTTACAAGTTTTATCATTTTGTTAGGTTGTTGAACATGTCTTTTGAATAAAGTTTAAAAAATTGAACTGGACATTGAACTAGGTGAAACAATGGTTTAAGGATTGATAAGTCAGATCGGAGTCAAGTCAGAGTCAAATTACATATATTAAAATAATATAATTTAGTATATTTTATTTTATTTTAAAAAGTAATAGATAAAAGCTAGAATATTATTTTATTTTACCCATATTTTAAATATTTAGAATTTAATTAAATATCAGTGATAAAAATAATTGGGATAAAATGAATTAATTTTATATTTTATCCTTATGCGTAAATTTGTTTAAATATAATACAAAAAATTAAATCTGTTCACCATTATTAAATAATAGCATGATTTGTTGAGACCATGTAATTCTATTTGTAGTTGCTTGCCCTTGCAACCCTTCAACCCTCTTCTAAATTTATTTATAAGTTATTTTTTAATATATTTTATATAGATTAAAAAAATTTTAAATTCCATTAAATCTATATAAATCATGTGAGAAGTAGCTTATAAATAGACTAACCTGATTTATATACACGCTAAGAAAATATAATGGGAAGCAAAGTGTTGCTGTTTGGGGCTGCGATAAGAATGGCCCATTTCTGCGGGAGGCTACAAATCAATGTCTTGGCGCGACTTCGTCCTCCTTCAATCGCCCTTACCACGCGTGACACTCACCTACCCCTTCCTTCATCTTCTGTCTTTAACGAAGTCCCCACAGAAGCCACAATATATTATTTTATTCCATGTGTACGGGAGATAATCAAACATCGAAACGGCGACGTCTATCTGTCGGTGTCACTCTTCTATCAAAAATCCATCCCAACCAATTTCGTTTGTCATTTTTCACCCCCATTCCTTTCACGAATAGTAACCCTCCAAAAGAGGTTAAAATTTATGAGGACTTGGCAAGGGTGTGTAATTTGCTGTCTAATTTTCCTTCTATTATTCTGGTTTATTTCCTCCTGCTATTGAACTTCATAAACCGTAACCCTTTTTTGTATTAACGTTTGAAAACTACATATACAAAAATTGAGATAAAACCCCTTTAACATATTTACGTTGTCAACCATAAATAACGTCGGAAAAGCAGTTTTTACCGCTAATCTAAATAGGTATTATAGCCTACAGCTATCTAATGATTAACATCTGTACGTATTCATTAGTAGTCTACTTCTATTGTTGACTAGTTATATGGTGATCATGGCAGGTGACCAAAACGATAATATTCCATCCGCACATAAATATAAAATCTTGTTTATATAACAATTTGCATTACAAACAGTGTAAGAGAACCAACATATGTATAGTGATGGAAAACACGATTTTAATGTTATATTGGGTATTTAAAACTAATTTAAGGCTTGTTTAGATTAGTCATAAAGCTACTTTTTTAATATGATTTACAATGTATTAGTATAAATTTTGAGAGGCCATGGCCCTGCTAGTCTTCTCCCCCACTGTTTTTATTGAATATAACGTGTGTAAGGCCTCATAAAAAAATACGGTTGTTGGGACAATTTAAGGGAAGAATTCATACAAGTCAATATCAAATGCATATTTATTTGTTTATACATGTATAGCCCACGCGTCATTTTCAATATGTTTTATCGAAATTGAGAAAAAAAATTTAAATTTTATTAGTTCTACTTTGAAAATTGAATAACTTTTGAACTCTATCATTTAATATACACTTTAAGAATATAAAATCTACATAATACTATAAAGAAAATACAAAATTATATATTTATGTGAAAAATTTAATAACGTGACTAATAAAGAAAAGAAAAAAACTATTTTCTCTATTTTATAAATAAGTAGGATTATAGGAGTACTTTCTATTTATAGACAATGATACCTTGCTAGAATATAGGGAAAATCCCTGAAAAGTACCCCCTAAATACGGAAATCCCATTTGCTACCATAAATAAGGGAAATGATAGATAGCTACCAGTCAAGAATATGGAATTTCAGAATTTGAAGGAAAAGACTAAACTATCCTTAAATATCCTCTATCCTTTGCAAAATGTCCCACTCTGCAAAACGTCCCCCCATCA
Organism: Vachellia collinsii; assembly: GCA_006871305.1. NCBI lineage: Eukaryota > Viridiplantae > Streptophyta > Magnoliopsida > Fabales > Fabaceae > Vachellia > Vachellia collinsii. The sequence goes on from QFDD01120176.1 coordinate 4,748, forward strand.
TCATCTTCATCTTCTTCCTCTATCCTCAATGTCAATGGGAGAGAGAGGAGAGGAACTCACGGCAACTGAAGATGAAGAGACCTCCGATGTCTCCTTCATCTTCTTCCTCCATCCTTACTATTGACGAGGAAGAGGACAACAACAACACAATTGCGAAGAGGGAGAGAACCTGAAGCCCAACATGTCCTTCTTGAACAATGTTGCTAGCATCTTCGTCTTCTTCTTCCTAAGACTCCTCTTTCAATCACACCTCTACTCTACACCATTGTCGGCTTCTCCTCTCAGTCACACCTTGATGCAGCAAGACCCACTTATGGCATTTATCAGATGCAACCTTCCCTATCATCTGTTCAAAATGAAAAAGGAAAAACCATTTTAGACCTAATTAGAAACACAAGAAAGATAAAAGAAGATGAATTTTGCTTCTTCTACTAGTTGCAAATAGTGAAAATGAATATGTACAGACAAAATATAGATACTAATGTAAGTTGTTGTTGTCATATGGATACTAATGTCTTACCAATGTCATTAGTGAAATTGTCAATTTTATTTTTAGTATTGTCAATATTGAAATTTAATGTTTGTGGTATATAGGTCATACTTCTGCAAATAATATGTTTTTTGTTGATAATGACAAGAAAACAACAGGTTAAGGAGAAATCTTAATTTGTTTTGCAGAATTTAATGGAACAACAGGGCCACTCTAATGAAGATTTACTAAGAAATATGAAATAAGTTATCATTACGTTTAACAGAGTTTTCAATATGTTACGAAAAGTTGTCAACCAATTCAACAGAGCAGCAGAAGCACCTAAGTAGAAAAGTTGTTAATAGCATCAGAACTCTTGTCAATCCCTTTGAAAAGTTGTCAATATATTACAAAATTTTGTTTTCCAAAAATCAATGGAACAACATATAGGCACCATAATGGATATATATTCAGAAGTATAAAATAAGTTGTCATTATATTTGACGGAATTATCAATACGCTCTAAATAGTTGAGAACCAACTCAAAAGCAATACAGGCATTTGAATGGAAAAGTTGTCAATAGTATAAGAACACTTGTCAATCTCTTTACAAAGTTTGTCAACACACTAGAAAGTTTTGTTTTTCGAAACTCAGTAGAACAACATAGGTACCCTAATGGAGATGTGTCCATAAGTAGAAAATAAGCTGTCATTACATTTGACGAAATTGTTAATACACTACAAAAAGTTGTGAATTGACTCAATGGAGCAACAGAAACACCCAAATGGAAAAATTATAAAAATCATTACATCACTTGTCATTTTTTTTTGAAAGAGTTGTCAATGAGCTATGCGGAGGTATAATCTTGGTGTTTTTTTTTTAAATTTTTGAAGGGTAGTTTCATCTTTTCTTTGAAATTCTAAAATCCTATATTAATGACTGCTACCTACCTATCATTTCCCTTATTTATGACAGCAAGTGGGATTTTCCATATTCAATGGGCATTTTACAGGAATTTTCCCTAGAGTATAAGACTAAGACATTAAAATATGCAATTAGTTGTAGCGCATGTGTAGATGATGCTAGAGGATCACATGTACTCTGCATAGCAATAGCATTCATTCTTTCTCTCACCACGCGTATATCTTCTGTTGTAATTAACAGTATTGATTGACAATATATTGAACCCGTAGAGTTCAGGCCTATTATTGAGGCTTGGTTTTATATTCATATTTGTATCTCTCTCTTATTTCATTCTCGCCATAGGTCCCGCACTATCACGTGGTTCCTTTTTGTCAATACAAAATTAATTAATTTGAGAGAGAGAGAGAGAGAGAAGCAACAGAAATAGAAGAAAGAGGCATGAAACTCGCATCTCTAGGGTAATAGAGCAAACAACAAAAGAGATTATCCTTGAGCAACTAGTGTATATCTTGCAGCATCACATTAATGTGTTCTACTTGAAGAGAGGTGGGAGTGATGATGAGATTGTGAAACACACTTGATCTACAACATGCCTTTGTTCATTGAGATGTGAGAGGTTTATATATCCACAGGAGAAATGTCCTAAGTTTCATATTGGGTGGGTTTCCTCAAAATAATGACCTTATAAATTTTTAGGTTTTCCAACTCCAATATTTAGCTTTTAGAGTGTAGTTTTGTTAAAGAAAATTCCAAAAGTATTCCATTTAAAATTTGATGAATTAACTTATTAAGCTGAACTAAGTTCCGTACTTATATTTAGGGCATGATGTTTTGAATTGAATTGCTTAATTCTAGTAATACATTATGCCTGAGTATGAGACATGACAACTTATATATGCCTTGTTTACTTCATTTTAGTTTGTGAAGAATGAGTACTCCATTGGGTTAAACTAATGTTTGGTCCTTATAGTTTCCCTTAATTTTGGTTTTGGTCTCTGTAATTTCAAAGTTTTGTTTTTGGTCCCTAAAGTTTAGTCTGTCTGAAACTGTTAGTCCATGTAATTTCAAAATGACCTAAATAAATGTTTAACATTGTTAAAGTGGCTGATGTGTCTTTGATGCCGTCATTTGATCTGAAATGGCCTAATAATTGGATATAGAAGTTACTTACATGGACTGATGATTTGGAATTTTTTTTCAAAAAAAAAAACAGATGAAACTTTAAACGACCTCTAGCAAAAAAGAGGGGTTTCAATGTTGGGTAGAGAGAGGGAAGCTTTAAACAACCTCTAGTACTTTATGACTGTCTTTGGCAGAGTTAGGATTGGGCATCTTCTTCGACGAGGAAAGGGAGGCATCAATTTGGCATTGTTCCAGAGAGGCGTGGCTGATTTTTGAGTAAGTTGTGGTGCTTTTACATTATCCTAGCTTAATAAAATGATATTCTTACTACAAAAGTATTGTTTATGGTGGTTTTTATAATCTTATAAGTTGAACAAATCAATTTGTATTGAGATTTTAGAAGAACATTGTTGCATTTTTTTTTATCCTGAATGAAGATTTGTGTGGCACAAAGACAATCACGTTGAAGTAGCAATATGAGTGTTTTGCTTCTGTGTGTTGCTATATGTGTGTATTGCTTCTTGGTAGGCTGCTTGGAGAAATCTGCGGTACTTTTACATTATCTCGGCTTAATATGCATGTACTGATTCTACCCTCAAACGTGATTATTTTGTTTTTATTTTTCCATTCTCAAGTCTGCACCAAAATGGCTCACCTTAGTGTCATAATCTCAGAGTCTTTCTTCAATTAGTTGAATGGCCTCTAGTAAGAGCTCCTCCTTGCACTCACACTTAGTAGGTAGAAGGTTGGGTGAAAGGTGTAAATATGGGGATGAAGTTATAATTCTCACTTCATGGACAGATCAAAATTATGGCAGGATGTTTAAGAAATGTCCCAAGTACAAGGTTGATGGATCATATGTCTAATCAATTAAAACTTAAAAAGTATTCCACCAAGCCAATCAGAATAGCATGGCTCCATTATGGCTCCTCACTTATTTCATTGTTCATAAGGATAATCCGACTTGTTTGGGGAGATGGCCACTCATATCCATTCTATCCACACTTCACTCTATACCTGACCTTATCAGTTTTTACATACTTCACTTCATATCCATTCAGCAGAGCATATTCTCTAACTGCGCACTCAAATTGTTCAAGTGAAGTGAATTCCATCCCCAATTCAAATTTAAACTCTTTACACATCTCCAAGGGATTATATTTTTTTTGTTCATCACTTTATCTACTCTCTCATCCTCATCATTACTCAAATCATCAAGTTATGCAATCTCCTTTGATTCATAATCAAATAACATATATAATATATCCTTTTTTGTCACATCAGCCACATTTATGTCCTCTGTTGCATCTTGTTCACCCATCATAAATTGTGAACTGCCATCAACAACCTCATCCAACACCTCACCAACACCAAAGTCAACATATTCCTTAAAATAATCATCATCCATATTTTCTTCTTCATTATCTTCAAAATCAAACAAATTCACATTTGATTAATTATTACTCCCATCTACTTCACTTCCCCAGCTAGTGTCACCACTCTCTATCTCCAAATCCATGTTTCACGTTCTAACACTCAAATAATAGGGATCAATTCAAATTGAAACACAAGTATAAAATAAAGTGAGATATAAGGCTCATTTTCCAATAATAAAAACATAGAACCAACGATTACAGAGAGCAGCATACACACCTATATCAGAATCAATTCAATTTGAAATGTGTATTTATGCAACCCACACACACACATGACATACATATGAAGGTGATGATGAGTTGCATTTTTACTGTATGACCTCTTTCTTCAACACTTTCTCTAATGGTTTTCCAATGGCATATATTTCCATCACTTGCATTCACCAGCGGCTAGCTTTAGTAACAATACCCCCCTTCACAAATGTGTGTGTGTGTGTACGATCGCATTTATTATTTTCTTTCTACCTTTTTTGTTATGTTCGTTCCTCCTTTCGTGTGGCCACATCTTTCTCCCATGATGACTGTGACGACCCCTTTTTACTAAACAAGGCTTTTAACTTAATTAACAATTATCAAACAAATAACCATGATTATAGACATTTTTTTTTTCAAAAACTTTATATCACAAATTCCAAATTAACACTTTAGGATCCAGGGTACAACATCACCCACAAATCCACACATAAGACTAAGGGCACAATTATCACAAGGGTTATAACCTAGCCCACTAGTCTGCACTCCTTCATATTGTAACTTCAGCACAAGTATCTTATACAAACAGTTACCAAGATAAATATTCAAAATAAAATTTGAATATGACATAATATGATGATCCTATTATGGCAATATACAAACATTAAAATTCCCAAAAGTTCCAGAGGCATACAAAGCTACTAACGCTTATGCCTTTGCCTGCTTTCCTGAACCACTATTCTGATAAGAGGTCTCGCCTGAAAAATATTAATACCACGGGATGAGACACTAAGTCCCCGTAACCAGAATCAATTTATAAAATATACAAGAAAGGAATGTAAGTCAGAGAAGCAGGTTTATCAACAGTCATATTAAAATTTCTTTAATAAAATAATACAATTATTTTCAATAGTTGAAACCGTCCCCACTCGCCATCCTGCTCCTCCTTATTTCCTCAGGACTGGTACAGCCTATCAGTGCTAGTATACCCGACCAAAGGTTAGCTAGTCACATCAAGATCACTGCCCCCTTCCATGTCACCACCAAATATACCGTAACAGGAAGGTGTCCGCCCAAAACACTCAACTCCATCTCTTGGCCAAGAATGAGAGAGCCGATGGGCACACATCAACCGCATCTCTTCCACACAACCCAATATATCCCATATCATAATATAATACCATCAGTATAATGTATATTTCTTTTATCAGCAATCCACATAATAACAATTCACATATTCATAATCATCTCAATATCAATCATAATCATAACCCATACATATATGTTGGAAAATACTCTGCTTCACTGATACATATAAATATTCAAACATATGTATGATCTTTCAAAAGCACATATAAATATTATAAAAGATAGTAAGGTTTCAAAAATACCTTACAGTCCATAAAGTGCATATAAAATAAATTAACCCCGGTTACCTCAACTCCAAGCTAGATCTTGAAAACTTTAAGAACCAATAATACAATTCAAAGTTTTGGGTCACACACACCAATCTACACAGCAATGTAGACAAAATTTATATAATTAATTTACATTAAAAGTTTTGGATTAATTACCCAAAAATTATAATTTTATACTCTATTCTTGAGTATTTGTTGTCACTTTAATTTTACATTTTTCATAACTAAATAATTACTTTAAATCATAATTTAAAGTCAAATATAAATTATTTATAAAATTCCCAATTTAACATTTATATTTCTTACATGAAATTACTATTTAATAAATCATACATTCTTTCAAAAATATAAATTATTGAAAATATTAATATTATTCTCAATAACTCAAATAAATTATTTAATAAATATTTTAACTAATTCAACAGTTCAAAAATAGCAATTGTTAAATCTATTTCTATAACAATTCATAATTAAATAACCAAATCAAAAATACAATCTATATAAAGTTATTAGTTAAATTCTTTTTACATTACTATAGCCTTACATTGTCGAAATTCAGTACTTTTCTAAATACTAACTTTAAAAATTTCTTCTGATAAGAATAAAATTATCACCAATAGAAAGATAAAAATACTTAGAACAACTTTTATAAAGGAAGTTTATTGAAAAGAAGAGATTTTCATTACCTAAATTATTCCAACATATTGGAGTCAGGAATGCAATACTCCTTCTCTCTTCCTTCTCTCCTCCTTCACGACCATGGAGAGAATGAGAGAATGCATGGGTGTGTATATATAGCCACGCCACGCTTCCTTCATTCCTTTTCTTTCCTTTCCCGTGATTAATAAAATATATTATTAAAATATAATATAATAATATTATATACTTTTCTTTCTTCTTCCGTGAGTCTCCCCGTGAATCCTCCACTTTCCTTATCCTTTCCTTATCTTCATCTTGCCATCATGTTGTCCCCCTTCTTTTCCCTTTTTCCTTTTCTTTTACTTCCTTTTTCTTCTCTTTTTCTTCATTTTCTTTCTTCCTTTTTACTTTTCTTCCTCCTTATCTTCCAACTTGTCCCCCATTATTATTTTTTTTCCCTCTTCTCTTCTCTTCTTGCCGACACCTCCCCTATACTATTTTTATTATTTATTTTTTATTATTATTATTATTATTATTTTATTTATTATTATTTATTTTTTTTATTTTTTTTATTACAAATAATTCTTTCTTAATTATAATTAAGGCACAAAAAATAAAAATTTAGGATGTTACAATGACCCACCAACATAGCTTTCATTTTCTTGTTTTATACAATATATGCTCCATTAATTATTGTACTGCGGCCCCGTAATTACGTTCAAGATGATCAATAATAAAAACAGAGCACCAACAATTACAAAGAGCAACATAAACACCTACCGAAATCAATTCAATCTGAAACACAATTCTACAAATAACCCGTAACCCATTATAGCATACACACCTATACAGGGAAAAAGAATAAAAGTAACATAGCAACATGCCACCAAGGAGCACCAAACTCCAACTTCATATTCCAATAATAAAAACAAAGCACCAAGTAGCATATAAGAATCACAAAAAAAAAAAAATTGCACGAACTTATATACAGATGATGAAGACGAATGCTTAGGATTTCTATTGCCACAATTTCAAACCAAATTCGACCCTAATGAAAATAAAACATAGCAATAATGATATTCAGTATAAGAAGAAGAGCAAATGATGAAGCATCACAATAAACTTCATCTCGACCAAATAAAACCAGATGAGGGATATGAAGAAGAAGAGCAAATACCACACTTACAAAGTCAATCAATGACCTCAATGCAATGGTAGAGAAGTCGTCAGAATATCACCGGAATTTGAACGATACTGATGACTGGTAGTGCTGACCTCTGACAATGGCAAGTGGATCCTCTTTTGACCTAGCCCTTTCCCTTTTCCCCCTTCAACACACGTTCCATTCCGTCTGGTCTTTTCCCTTTAAAGCTTCGTCTGCTTTTTTTTTTAAAAAAAAAAAATTCAAAGTCATTAATCCATGTTAGCAACTTCTATACCTAGTCATTAGGCCCTCTCAAATCAAATGATGGCGTTAGAGACACATAAGCCATTTTAACAGTATCAAATGTTTATTTAGGTCCTTTTGAAATTATAGGGATAAATGGCTTCTGATAGACTAAACTTCAAGAATAAAAAACAAAACATTGAAACTACAAGAACCAAAACCAAAATTGATGAAAATTATGAGGGCCAAAAGTTAGTTTAACCCTTGTTGATATTGAAGCTTCCTTTTGGATAAACGTACAGGTTAGCAGCAGCCTGGAAGCAATTGTCTACCTCGATGCAAATTAACTATAATAAATGACTCCTGGTCTTTACTTTTATTGCCAGAATTCCAGAAAGCAAAAGTATGGATGTTGGAATAATCTAAGCGAAGAATTTTAAAGTCAAATTTCCACTCGTGGCACAAATATTTGTAAAAAGATATTATCATTGTTTTTATATTTATACAAAATGATGCCTTCGCCTCGCTCAACCACGTGTTCCTTTTTGACGAAATTTGACGCAAAGCATGTGCTCACATTCACAGGTCACATATATAGTCTCATGTAACTTGTTAAATTTCTTGGTTTCCGCCAAGGTTCGAAGTAACCTACCTACTTTCAGGTCAAAAAAAAAAAAGTAACCTACCTACTCCTATTTATAATATATTTTTAATATGTTTCATTAAAATTAATAAAAATATTAAATTTTATCAATTTTGTCTTCAAATCTTATAACGTGTAAATGTGTAAATTTAGTAACGGTAATTATTGGCTATAGCACCTAACAAAATCAACTTTTGAAGGGTACAAATTTATCAATAATGAATTATTAAAGGTGTAAATTTAGTAATAATTAATTAATAATAGTATAAATTTAGCAACACCGCTAACCCTCTTTTAACTCTGTTTACCAGCTGGTATATTGTAGGAGCTAAGGTTTCCATTTTGAGATCATTTAAGTAATCAAAACCCCTCCTTTTTGCTTAACTTCCTTCATAAAAGTTGCTCTAAATAATTCTTTCTTTCTAATGGTTATTAAAACTACTTATTTTTGTTCATATTTTTAGAATAACATAAAGAAAAAATTTAACCAAAAAGGAGTAAGAAAGAACAAAAATTTAAGTCAAAATAAGTATTTTTAATTATCATTAGAAAGATAAAATTATTTAGAGCAACTTTCATGAAGGAAGTTAAACCAAAAGAAGTAGTTTTGATTACCAAATGATCTCAAAACAAAACCCTCAACCCTGAAATAGTAAAAGATGCCAATTAATTAAAGGAGTTAAGGATGTTAACGACGTTGTTAAATTTATACTCTTATTAATTGATTATTGTTAAATTCACACCCTTAAAAAGTTAATTGTGTTGGATATTTCTAGTCAATAACTTTGTTGCTAAATTGCACTTTTTCCCTTTAATAATTTTTCACTTGACCGTTATTTAGTATAGACGTTTCAATGAGAAGTTCAAAAAATAATACTTTATAAAATTAGAAATTAAGAGTAAATTTATCCCTACATTCATATGATAAATTTCATTTGGTGATTTGTATTAAGGGAAAAAAACTTTATCAACTTTCTTTGACCTGTAAATAAAATAAGAGGAGTGTTGGGGAAAAAAAAAGAGGAGTAACCTTATAAATCTCAGTGTCAAAGTGAAATTAGTTGATTAATAAATTATCAAGGACTTGTGGTCTTTTTTTACGAAGAATGATCTTACAATATAATCTCACATGAGCAATCTAATCAATAAATTTTTTTTTAATAAATAAGCAATGAGCAATGACATGATTTGATACGTAAAATAGTGTTTGAAAAGTTAATTAAAACTAATTAGAGACAATCAAGATGTAACAAATGCAATTTATTCTTGCGAAAGTTGTCCATTTATGTAAACAAAAGAGAATGTGTGATGAGAATTAAATAGTACAATGATGCTATGAGTAATAAAAGTAATTAAATTCGAGTATAATGAAAATTAATAAAAATGATTAAAGTCTATATTTGGTCAATTAACTTTACGTGTGATCTTTTAATTTAAAAAAGTACACTTTTAGTTCTTTATTATTAATGCCCTTAGTTTTATTTAATAGAAAATAGTGACTTGTCAACTTTAATTGATGCTTATGTAATTAGATATTGATAAAATATTATTAAAATTTAAAATATAAAAAAGTATATTAAATAATCAATATTTAAATATATTTTTACATCATATAATTGTAAAAAAGTGATTGAATTAGTATTTTTCATTAAATAAAAATTAATGTTGTTAAAGATAATAGACTAAAAGTATACTTTTTAAATTTTAGGGTTAAAATGAAATTTGATATAAATTTAAAAGATTAAATATATAATTTATTCATAAAAAATTGGAAAAGGTGTCTTAATATCTCTTATAAAAAAACATGCTTTCTCGAGTATTTCTTATACATTTTTTTTATTCGTTAAAAGTCTCTCTCTAGTAATGCCCAATACTTACATGCCATGTAGTAGATATTGAGTATGCAATAATCATAGATGACGTCATGTCCAATATTACATGCCATGTAGTAGATATTACGTATGCAATAACGATAGAGCTGACATCATTAATGTTATGTGGTTATGATAGAAATTCATCAATGACGCCCGTCAATAAACAAGTTAATGCACTTTTTATTTGCAAATAATAATAATAATAATAATAATAATAATAGTAATAATAATGTGATTTTTTTTGTACTGTGTAATTCTATTTGTAGTTGCCCGCCTCTACACCCTTTAATTTCATCTCTTTTTTTATACTCTTTTTATTTTTATTTATAAATTATTTTTAACATATTTTATATACATTAAAAAAAATTTAATTTTTATTAATTCGTGTGAAATTTATCCGAAGTGATTTATAAATAAAAACGGATGAAAGATATCTTAATTAAATCTAAAATAAAACAAAAGTAACCTGTTAATCAACTCTTATGGTCAAAGATAGAAGGATGAGAGTAGATTATTTTAATGTCTGAAAATTCCAGATTTAACCTTCTCAAACACCCGCTCCCCCTCCCTCCCTCTCTATTAATACCCACTGAAACCTGTCACTTGCTATCTCTGTGGTTGGTCTGTGTCCATCTTCTTCAGTTTAAATCGATTGGTTTTCCAGTGTGTTGGAGTGTAACTAGCTTGAACAAGGTAGTTAAGAATGTTGTCTGGTATTTTAGGCTGCAACAAGGAGAAACAGATCCAAGGGAGTGTTGTGTTAGTGAAGAAGAAAAACTCGTTCGACTTCACCGACGTTGGAGTGTCTCTGTTGGATCGTGCTAGTGAGTGTTTAGGCCGGGGCGTGTCTATCCAGTTGATCAGTGCTTCCAAATTTGACAAAGGTGAGTTCGTTCACATTTCTTGCCTTTCTCTGTTCAACATAAGGACCTTACGCACCCACCATTCTTTATTATCCTTTTATCCACCGAAAGGAACTCACACACCCAGCACCCATCATACCTGATGTAGAGGGTTGAACTTGAGATCTAATATTTAAGAAAGACTTGTACAGATATTTGGCTCTACACTATCATACTTTACAAGTGAGTAGCCACTTTTAAGGTCATCGGATGCTATTAAGAGGGAGAGTCTTTTAACCTATAAATCACATTGAACCTGTGAGACTTCATGGACCCAAAAATTACAAACCCTTACCATTATTATTATGAAATTAGTCATTTTTTCCCTTCATCAATATATTCAATATGAAGCTTGATGATGATTGAAAAAGTTGTACTTTTGCAGAAAGGGGAGCCAAAGGGAAAATCGGAAAGCCTGCATATGTGGAACGCTGGATTACTAAATCCCCAGATCTCACAGCTGAAAAATTCGAATTCAAGGTACACTTTGAATGGGAAGAAGAAGTAGGTATTCCAGGAGCATTTCTGATTAAGAATAAGCATCCCAATGAGTTCTTCCTTATAAGTTTGAAGCTCAAAAATGTTCCTCTCATCAGTGAAAGTGAAATCCATTTCCCTTGCAACTCTTGGGTTTACCCTACAAATAGATACGAAGATGGTCGCATTTTCTTTCGCAACAAGGTAATCCTGGTTCCGCTTAATTAAATTGAGCATAAGTGAAGTAGAATGCTCTCTCTCTCTCACACACACACACACCCACACACATATTGATATGCTAAAATATATCTGACAAGAAACTAAGTTTGTGCAATGTGTTGCAGACGTATCTTCCCGATAAAACACCGGAACCACTTCGAAGATACAGAGAGGAAGAATTGTCCAAATTAAGAGGGGATGAAATTGGAAACAGGGAGCTTCAAGAACGTGACAGGGTCTATGATTATGCCACTTACAATGACTTGAACAAACCAAAAAAGCATGACCGTCCGATTCTTGGAGGAGTCATTGGAGGGGAAGTTAAATATCCTTACCCTCGTAGAGGAAGAACTGGAAGATCCTTAGTACAGTCAGGTTAGGTTTCTAGAATTGTTACTTGTTTGGTTCATTTATTTGAAGTTATTTTGCTGCATAAGGTAGATATGTAAGACTAATTTCGTCTGGTAAAATGTAAAAGTACTGAAAATTGTTTCCAAACGCCTCCTTATAATTTTTAATTAACACATAATCAACATTATTTAATAGCCGATGATTATCTATGCGTCTTCAATATTGAGAGGAATTTTGTTCTTTGTAGCCTGTAATTCTAGTACCCTAGCTAGCCAAATAATCTTGAATGATTTTTACCTGCTTGCTATAGAATTCGCCATTATTATGATTGACCTATTATTTTACTACTATTTCATTTTACTGATCCAGAATATGAGAGCAGAGTGAACTTTTTGAGCTCAAATTACGTTCCAAGAGACGAACAATTTTCTCCATTGAAGAGTGCAGACTTCGTTACTTTTGGATTCAAATCTGTGACTAAGATTCTCAAACCTGCTTTGAAAGCTCGTCTTTCGGAAGAGTTTGGTAGCTTTAATGAGGTTCTTGATCTGTACGAAGGTGGATTTAAGCTGCCAAAGGCTTTACTTGTGACTGTAAGTAGGCTTATTCCTCTCCAAAAATTAAAGGAAGTTTTCCGAATTGACGGAGAAGAACTGCTCAGATTTCAAAAACCCCAGGTGATCAGAGGTATGCCATATATGTGTGTGTGTGAAAAAGTTTATATCATTTCGAACATTTAGAATTCTGGATCATATGCATAATGAGAATTGAGAAATTATTAAAACGAGTGTTTCTTACAAGTATCATACACACACACACACACACACAGATCGCTTCAAGGGTTCTAAAATGTCATTAAATGGATCTTTAATTTGCAGATAATAAAAACGCATGGATGAAAGATGAAGAATTCGCAAGGGAGATGCTTGCTGGAGTACATCCTGTCAAAATTAGCTGCCTCCAAGTATGCCTAATTATTTGTTGTCAATACTTAGATGGTACCGTCCATATGCAAACAATTGAAAAAATGATATAAATTGAAAGGAAATCGACTTTTGGGTGATAATATTAATTTACTTCAAAGTGAAATTTGTGCAATTATATGTCAAGGATCATGATGATTAGAACGTTGCGAGAGAAAGTTCACAATGGAGACTTCCGTTTCTTTGGTGTATGTCTGTTTCTTTGCAGGATTGGCCTATTAAAAGCAAGGTAGATGGTACCATCTGCAAAATAAGTGAAGATGATATCCAGAAAAACCTAGAAGGGCTATCTGTACAGCAGGTAATCTAATCTAATTTAAAAGCTTGTTCTTCATTCAACTGATTTCTATATTGGGAACATTTACTCTGCCTTTGGTTCATCAGGCAATAGAGGGCCAGAAATTATTTATACTGGATTACTATGACGACTTCATTCCATATTTGAGGCTGATAAACACAACTGCTGCTAATGATATTAATTCTAAAGTTCACCCTAGAACGTATGCTACCAGAACAATTCTATTCTTGAAAAGTGATGGCACTTTAAAACCACTAGCAATTGAACTAAGTTTGCCCCAAGTGGATCATTCTGATGGGACTCCTCCTCAAGTCTACTTGCCTGCTGAACAAGACGTCGAGAAATGGATTTGGACGTTGGCTAAAGCGTACGTTGTGGTGAATGACTCCAATTACCATCAACTTATTAGCCATTGGTATTTAATATTCTTCAAGTATTGCTTGTTTTTCTACTTTGATCCATAGGTGACTACTAATATTTTTATATGCATCACACAGGTTACAGACTCATGCTGTGGTTGAGCCTTTTGTCATTGCAACCAATAGACAACTTAGTGCGATTCATCCTGTTTACACACTTCTAGCTCCACACTTCGTTGATACTATGAAGATAAATGCACTTGCTCGACAATCTCTTGTCAATGCAAATGGCATTATAGAGTCAACATTTTTGGCAGGAAGATATGCTATGCAACTTTCATCCGAGGCTTACAAGAATTGGGTTTTTACAGATCAAGCACTTCCAGTAGATCTTCTTAAGAGGTAGTAAATATCACTAAAACGAGTCTTTATCAATCTTTAATACAGAAATAACATGAAATTGAAAAGAAAAACCCTTTAATTCTATATAAGGTATAATGTCAAAAGCAGAAGTCTGAAAGGAGGTCCCATCCAAAAGACTACCATGTTGGGTGTGAGAGCCCCTTGCCCCACTTCTATTATGAGTCCCACATCAACAGCCTCACAAGTCAAAGGTGGTCTATAAGTCCAAGGGATTCTTCAGCTCCTACTAGGCTATTCTTTTGGCATGAGTCCCTTAAGACTTGTGCTCCTATGAGTCCCACATCGTGGAACTTCACAAGTGAAATATATGGTTTGCAAGTTCAAGAGATTTGTCCTTTTCAAAGGCTAGTCTTTTTACATGAGATCTCCCTTTGGACTTGTCATAATAACATATGTGTCTAACTGTGATGGTTATGAATTCTATTTTAATTTAATTTCTTGCTTGATTTAGGGGAATGGCTACTGAGGATTCAACTTCTCCTCACGGACTAAATCTTGCGATTAAGGATTACCCTTATGCTGTTGATGGACTGGATGTATGGTTTGCGATCAAGACTTGGGTCCAAGAATACTGCTGCTTTTATTACGAATCAGATGACACTGTTCAACAAGACAAAGAACTTCAAGTTTGGTGGAGAGAACTCGTTCAGGTTGGTCATGGTGACAAGAAAGATGATAAAAAATGGCCTGAGATGAAAAATCGTGAAGAACTGATTGAATCCTGCACGATTCTGATATGGATTACTTCAGGCCTTCATGCAGCTGTTAATTTTGGACAATACCCATTCGGGGGCTATATCCTAAACCGTCCCACAATTACTAGACGTTACATGCCTCAAAAGGATACTTCTGAATATGAAGAGCTTAAGACTAATCCAGAGAAAACTTTCTTGAGCACCATTAATTCCAAGGACCAAGCAATCAATGTAATTGCAGTATTAGCTATCTTATCCAGGCATTCTTTTACAGAGGCATACCTTGGACAAGCAGACACATCTGATTGGATATCAGATAAAGAGCCCTTAGAAGCATTTGAGAGATTCAAACAAAGTCTAAGAAAAATCGAGGAGAGAATTGAAAGTGATAATAATGATGTGAATCTAAAAAATCGACATGGTCCTGTTAATATGCCCTACACGTTGCTTTATCCTAGCAGTGAACCTGGGCTAACTGGCAAGGGTATCCCAAATAGTATCTCTATTTGAGGGGCCTATACCAAGAGGCAACTTATGAGGATTGTCTAAGCTAGAGACTTTATCAAATGGAACTCTGAGAAGCTTTTTGAAATATTAAGGTTTAGGTAAAGGTGTGGAGTTTGTTGTCTAATTTTCCTTGTATACGTCTTTTTTCCCTTTCCCTTTGTAACATATGGCTGTCTAATGAATAGTAAATGTATGTAGTTGTCTAATGAATAATGTATGTATGCATGCATAAAGTGTTCTTGCCTATTGTTCCTTCTATTGTCGTATGTAATTTGGACCCGTCTCAAGATGTATCCCTACCTCCTGTTCAGAACTAATCAGACCCTTTCTGAAGGGAGAGCTTGTGTTATTCCTGTACGCTCCCCCCCCCCCCCCCCCCAAAACAAAAAGAAAAAAAAGGAAATAAAAAGAAAAAAAATCATATATCTTAGTTAAATAATAAGTTCCCCTTTGTCAGTTTGTTCATTTAATATTTTCAAACCAAAACTTCAAACTTATTCAGAATGACAAAGCTAAATTGATTTGATTATTAAATGAATTGAGATCTTAGGTCATTGGGTTATGTGTATACATGAATCGTCACAAAAAGGAGATAATTGAGAGGCAAGTGTCTAATGCATGGTTTGGCCGGATGAGGAATCGATTGATCCTTCTTAATAGAGATTTCATCATAAAGGGAGATTATTTTTTATGGTAAGGATCACTAGATCCATACGGTTATACACACGCACGCGCGCGCGCACATATCTCAAGATAATTCGATTAGCTATTGGCAGAAAATACAACAAAGGAGCAAACAAACCATGGTTGCTACTATGTTGGGCAAGACTACATCACTCTGATCGGTGGATATGATATGAAACTTCCGTTCCTTTTCTTGTTGTAGAGGGAAAACCATTTTGTAGATGCATATGCTTTCTCTCAATTCCTAATTTAGTTCCTATACCTTTTTATCTTTTTGTTAAATCATTTAATTTTGCTTTATTAGCACCGTTAGCTTGTGTAACTTTACTCTGTTGACATCATTAGCTTTTGCATAAAAATTAATTGTGCTAACAGAGTAAAAATTGTCACACCCCTTTTAGCTTAATGTGTTATGATGAGATTTTCTGAAATTTTTAAACTTTTTAAACAACTTTTATATAAAGCTGTTTTTAAGTAACCACTGAATCAGGTTTCGATCATGGGACTTGTGGGTTATGGGTCCACCACACTTTCGCTGCACAATTTCCTTCTGACTCATATTATTATGTACATAATTTGTACAATCATAAATACATGAGCTTTTAAGCCTTCTACGCTTATATTAAAATGAATCCATAACTACTAATTTAAACTAAAATTTTATGTAAAGAGGAGTTCTTCAATCTTCTTCATTCTCACCTTCTATGCCTCTTTTATCACGAATTCCATGTCTCTTGAGCTACTCGCTTTAACTGTATTTTGTGGAAAGGGAGGGTGAGATTCGAAAATCTCAGTAGAAACCACAACTTATCAAATAATCATATATAAAATTCACAATCATGCAAAAGCAAGCCACATGGTCATACGGCATATTATACGTAATTGTTAACCTCTGGAATTTCATGTCATTTTAGTGCATTTTCCTTGCATTTTAATACATTTTTGGTATTGTTATACATGTTTTAAATACTCAAAGATATGAAATGTACATGAGGTTTTTGGTTGCACATTATTGGTTAATGGTGCATATTTTGGCTATTATCCTTGCTTATTAAGAGTTGATAGATTTAATTATTTTGCAAGGTATATTTTGGTAGAAAAATTGTTGCAAGCCACTTGGAATTAGCTTAGAAGCATTTGGAGACCAAAGTTGAATCAAAACCACATTAGGAAAGTCAAAGAGAAAGAAATGGAGGTCAATTCATGGGTAGAACACATTAATTTGAGGTGAAGAACTTATTTTCCAGAGGCAAAACGAGCTGCACCGCACTTATCTTGGCTACAGCGCACTTTCCACCCGAGAGGAACTCAGCCGCAGCTCAAAACAGTTCGACCGCAGCGCAGTTTTGACAGCAAAACGCACAGCATCAGTAATGAGCGAAAATTCAGATTTTTAAGGCCAAAACATGAGGAAGCCCAACATTATGCACTTCTTGGGAGCATTTTGGAGCTTGGGTCTGCTAGGGTTTGGGTCTTGAAGAGCTTGGAGCAAGAGATTGAGCTTTGGAAGAGATTTTGATCCTCCTTCTTTTGGTTTTCTCCTTCCTTTCCCTTTCCTCTCTTGTAATTTGTTTTGGGCTATGATTCTCCTTGTGATTTGTAGCTTGTGGCTAAATATGAGTAGCTAAACTTTTCATTCTAGGATTATTTTGAACCCTTGTATGGATTAACTCTTAAATACTCCTCTCCTTTTGTGATTAATGATATATGTGTTTATTTTACTCTTTACTTAGTGCTTCTAAATGTTTGATCACCATTTAGATGTTGGGTTCACTTGATTGATGCTTGAGAGGGCTAGGTTGAGTGTAGAACTTGAGTAAAATGGTGTAGGAACTTGAAATTTGCTTGATGAATGGATGGTTTTGTTGGCAAGATAGAGATATACTTGTCAACCTTGCATAGTCACATTAGGATTGGAGTTTGAAAATTGGTTTTATTAATTGTAACAAGAGATTGAGCAATTAATGGAAGCAAACACTTGTTCTTGACTTGAGAAAGCTTTTACAAGTACTTTTAGAATCCTAGACTAGCACATTTATATATTAAGAGCATTTAGGAGAGGAAGTTATTTTAAGGTTATGAATTACAAAGGGGGAGAA
>QFDD01120177.1:0-35309 GCA_006871305.1 Vachellia collinsii
AATAATATACATACATATATATAATTATATATTTATATAATTTATAGTGCTGTAAGTATAACAATAATTAAATGAATATAGCTTCTGACTATATTAAAGTAGGAAAAAAAAAATGTGGCATCAGGCCATATGATATTAAAATAAGAGATGAAAGTTATATAACTTCTGGTCATATAACTACTATTTCCATTTGATATCCATTTCTGCGGATATTTTGAAACTTAATAAGTTTCTTATAAATTAGGTATAATAGAGTGCATTTTCAATGCATAATTTTGTTCTTTCAAGTAACATAATATTGGCTCTTCCGGAGCTTTCAATATATATCCAATTTATTAATTATACCCACATAATGCCCTTTTTTTTTATGGCTCTTGTCAGTTTTTCTCCACTTCAGGTGGGAATCAGAATAGGGCTGAGCAAACAACCCGGAACCCGGTGGACCCGCCCGGACCCGGTAGAAGATTTCCCCGTTTGGGCCCGCCCAAAAAGCAGCCCGTAACGGGCGGGCTTAAACGGGCGGGGTAATGTGATAAACGGGACGGGCTACGGGCAAAGCCTCGGGCTGCCCGTGCCCGCCCGTTTATATATATTATTTTTTATCCATATAAATATCTTATAATATTATAAATTTCCATTGCAAAATGTTAAAGTTGGCATTTGGCTTTGGTGGTAAAGGTACTAGCATATCTTTTCAGAAGGTCTGCTCTTCGATTCCCAAGACCCCAACCTCAAGTTCATGCCTTTTTATCAATTTTAAAACGTGGAAATTACATCATAACCCCCATCTACCTTCTTCACCTTTACCAAACCGCCACTTCATTTCTTTCCCCCTGATCCTGAAGTAAATAAATGGAACCCCAAATCTCTCATTCCTCACTGGCTCACTCCGACCAATGAACACAACCATCACAAAATGGGCTACAAGCTTCTCAAAATCTCACTTATTTCTTCTTCCATGTCCATACACCATACTACTTCTTAACCCCAAAATCAAACCCATCTTCTTCCCTACTCTCCATTGTCCTTGATCTGTGCAGAAGTCGGAGGAAGAGTGGTGTGCTATTGTCTCCCTTGCGTCGCGCCATCTATCACCAAATCGTCGTTCAAGCAGTGGGCGTTTGGATCTCCATGGTTGTTCTTCTCTTCTCTTCTTCCTCAGATCTCTTTGAAATTCCTTTTCTTCTTCCTTTTTTTTTTTCAGATCTATTTGTTGGTGGTGACTACTCCTTGTTTGCCTTTTTTTCTTCTTATATCATGTGCTTTTCATTTTCAAATTCTTCTTCCGTTGGACTTGGTTGGTGGCAACTGGTGCTTTTACTTCGTTTTTTTTCAAAGATTGGAGGGGTTAAACGGGTTTTGCCCATACCCGCCCGTATCTGACCGGGTTGTTCATAGCCCGTTTATTTCGGGCTTAAACGGGCTTTTTACGGGTTACGGGCTAGCCCGAACCCGTTGAAAACTAAACGGGCGGGCTACGGGTTGACCATCGGGCCAGCCCGTCCCGCCCGTTGCTCAGCCCTAGCTGTAACCTTATTGTCTCTTCCAAGGTGAAAGAAGCAGAATCAATTTCTAAACTGAAAATTATATACAAAACAGAGAATATTTATGATGTTTCTGTCACGAAAAGGGTATCTGCAGAACACACTTCGGGACTTTTTTTACCTTCTTGGTTTTAATTCCAATTGTCATTTATCTGTTCTAGAAAGCGAACGTGAACCTTAACGGTTGCAAGTGTCAACCGATAATTGATTACTACACGTAGGAAAGCAACAAAGCATCCGCAAGAGGTTGGAGGACCAAACACGTAAATCCGAGCAAAATCGAAGGGCAAATTGTAAAATTTAATTTCAGTATCACCTTCTAAACAGTATCCCGCTTTGCTCAAGAAGGCGAGAAAGTGCCGCACAACACAGTTACTCTCTATCTCTCTCGCCCATAAATATCTTCCTGAATCGGTGACTTTGGCCATCTTTTTGCACATTTTCCCTGCAAAAACTAGGGATAACCATGAATCGCCACCACGATCCCAACCCTTTTGAAGAAGAAGAGGTTAATCCATTCTCGGTAAATTTTCTCTCCCCTCTCCTAATTGTTTATTTACACGTACTTTTTTTGGTTTCCTCAGATGATCAGATCCAATATTCTACTGACTCTAATCTCTGAGGTCGGGATTTTTTGCTATATGCGAATCATGAAGGAAGAGCCCAAGTAGCTTTTTGGTATTTATGAAGCTTTCAGCTGGAAATTAATAATAGAGATCATTGGGAAGCCGGCTCTGATTTCGATCTGTTAAACACTGTATATCTTATATTCAGAGCGTCGCTTGCTTTGGCTCTGATAAAATTTCATTCTCTTGTTTGCTTGTGGACATCGTTGAGGATGAGCGTGCACCGATTCTGCGGAAATTCATGAAGGGATAACTCAATATAGCTGTTTCTAGAGGTATCAGATCGGTAAATATAGTGTATATGATTTGAAAACTATGGCGTTTTCGGAGCCACTCGATTGGTTGTATGAACATACTGGACTGGGGGGGGGTTGCGTGAACTGATTCCTCGCTGCTCAACTGAGCAGTGGATGGGCAGAAGTTGGTGATCCTGCTCCAGTTTCATCATTGATAATATCTACAGGAATTGGAATGGAGTGGGACCGTTTACTTGACAGTAATTGAGAGGGACGAAATTTTGGGGGCAACCCATTGTTCCTGCCGAAAGAAATGGTTCACCTCACTGCATTTTGCATCCAATTCACGTTCAAGGCAGATCTGGACTGTCAAAACGGAGTCATTCCAACTTAAGTCTCTAATTTAATGCCTAAACATGGAAATTTAGACTTTTAGGCATCAACATAAACTCTTTCGTCAGTAAAATTATGGTCTGATGTCCTTTGGTTTGGTTCGACTCTACTTTGCTATTGGGTGATCTAAAGGTTTTGGTGAGTGGTGTGAAGTTCAAACTGTCGGTGTTCACTAGTGGATCTAAAATAGCAAATGGATGGCATGAGATACACATAATTTTTACAATTTATCCAAAGTTCATCCCCACATTCCCCAATTTTAATAAGATTTGGTTTTTAACATGCATAAGCCTATGAGGTAGATAACAGAGAATGCGGTTCAGTTCTGCAGATATGAACATAACACAGTAGAATCATTACTATCATTGTATCAACATTTTTGTTGACTTGCTGGTATTCTTGTAAAATTATTGCTATTTCATAACTATTGGTGCCACTCACATTAACTAAGGTCTTGACATGTATCAAAAAAATAAAAGGAATAGCTAAAACTTCAAATTTATTATCGCAGGTTAATCATCAATCATAAATCCTTCAAAAATGGCGCCAAATATTCATAAAATCTTAAGAAGAGTGTGATAAAAGGCCACTTGCCATTATAACATTTTATAATTTTAGATATGTACTTTTTATTATGTTAATATTAATAGGGAAGTTAAAAAATATTTTGTTCTAATAGTGAGCTGTAATATAGAAGTCAATGAAAAATTATGAAGACCATGTTATTGAATAATTTAGTCTATATATGGTCATGGTGTGTGATTTACATTCTATTTTGTTGGGAAAATATTGCAGAATGGTGCTGGTGCTCCTGGATCAAAATCACGTATTCCGCCACTGGCATCTGAACCATTGGGATTTGGTCAAAGACATGAAGCTACAGTTGATATTCCATTAGATAACAAAAATGTCAGTGTTTTCTAATTTGAAGAATTTTCATGGTTTCTTTTCTCCTGTGAGGCTGATCTATCCCTTTTTCCCTTGATTTTTTTTTTTTTTTAAAATTTATGGTGCATCCATAGGACTCTAGGAAAAAAGAGCAAGAACTAGCAGTTTGGGAAGCAGATCTAAAAAGGAAAGAAAAGGTGAGTTCCTTTTTTGTTTTTATAGCTGATAGATGACATTTTTTTTCCGATTATAATTGTATCATTTTTTATTTTTCAATTTATTTTTAATGCTTCCATTGTCTTACTGCCTACATTTGCAAGTCCTTGCTTATGTTCATCTGTTCCCTTTGTATATATTGGCACCATTTAAATACGACTACTTCATTGCTGGTAAAAAAAAACAGCTTCTTGAGTATTTTGAATTGTTTCTGCAGGATATAAAAAGGAGAGAAGAAGCTCTTTCTCAAGGTGACCGATCAGACTATGACACAACCTTTTCAATTAACTGTCTTATTGCTTTTCTGAAATTGTGTTGGTTGCTGAGTCAATAACTGTTTTTTTAGTTATGTTTTGACTTTTCTTCCAAACTATGCTTATCAGCTGGTGTTGCCAAAGATGATAAGAATTGGCCTCCATTTTTCCCCATCATTCATCATGATATTGCCAATGAGATACCAGCTCATGCTCAACGGATGCAATATTTGGCCTTTGCTAGTTGGTTAGGTATGGGGGCGTAATTATTATTTGTTTTTTTCATTGCCAATGAGATGCCAATACATGAAACGGTTTATGTTTGAATTCTGTGCCTAAATTTTTTCAACTTGGTTGAAACATGACAACCTTGTCATAGGATAAGTTTTGATTTGAGTGCAGCATTAGAGTTCTTGTTCCTTTCCTATGAAATCTTTAGTTAGTTGTCTTTGTAACATTGTCATTTGCAACATGCTTCTCTATTTCAGATAAATAGTTCAAGGTTCTCCTTTTCCATTGAATGATCATTTGCGGTGTGCAATGATACAGCTTTCTCCACTTTGAAACTTCTCTTGCCATTTTTTTTTGTTCTTTTTGGTCATTCTGTTTGTTTATATTTTTCACTCGTTAGATATTACTGTTATATTCTACTTAATAATATTCCGCCATACAATTGTTCTCTCATTTTGATTTTTTTACTGACTATTTAATGATTTTTTTCAGGAATTGTTCTCTGCTTGGTTTTTAATGTAGTTGCTGTGACTGTGTGTTGGATAAGAGGCGGTGGTGAGCTTACTTTCTTTCTCCCAATTCTTTAACCATGCTTGGGTTCTTGCTAGATCTCTGGTTTGCGCTGTGGTTTGGATCCTTAGATGAGTGTTTTACAATGTGCAGGGGTTAAAATTTTTTTCCTTGCTGTGATCTACACTTTACTTGGAGTTCCCATGTCATATGTGCTTTGGTACAGACCCCTCTATAATGCTGTGAGGTAAACTCCCCTACTCCAGTATTGCTTCTATTTCTTTACTATCACTTTAACTTAGTAAACGAGTCAAGGATTTAGGACTATTATTTGTCTAATTATACCGCTTTCCCCTTTAGTGAAAGGGTGGATAGAATGGTAGTGGATTTATAACCACCTTGTGATGAAATTTGTTAAGGCTGGAAAGATGGATAGAAAAACATGAAAAGGCCTTAGGAAGTAGTCTTTGTATATTCAATGAAAGAAGCACGTATAGCAGTGGCTTTAACTTAGACAACAAGGATACAGCATGTTGATGGCATGGTTCTTTCTGATATGCAGGACAGATAGTGCATTCAAGTTTGGTTGGTTTTTCCTGATTTACATGGTATGTGAATCTGTTACTTAACATTGGCACACTAGTGAGTGAGTAATGTATTAATATTGCCTTGGCATGATGCAGCTGCATATTGCGTTTTGTGTCTTTGCTGCTATTGCTCCTCCAGTTGTTTTTCATGGGAAATCATTAACGTAAGTTCTATTCTACCAAGTACATCCTATTTTCAAGTTTCCTCTTTAAGTTTCAAGTTGTTAATCACTATCCGTTTGAGTGTAATTTCATAATGAAGTATGCCTCAAACGGTCCAGGAAAAAAAAGAGAAGGGGGAATCAAATACTAAATCATGTTGGTGGATTATGATGATGGACGTTGTAATTAGAAGTATCCGGCTTAATTGTTTACTTGAGAAATGTTACCTTATGGGACTGCATGAGCTGTTACTACCATACTGGATCAGTTAATTTTGTTGAAGTGTAAGGGCATTGTTGCAGTTTTGCCATATAATATTGATTTTAGAAACCCTTTAAAGTAGTTGCTGCTAAAATTTAAATGAATTCGAATGCCACTTTATGGTCACCCTTTTGTTCATTTATATGTAACGTATTATAGCAGAATGTATTCCTTTTCTTTGTAAATTGAATTAATGCTTTTAAAATTTCAGGGGTATTCTGGCAGCAATTGATGTCTTCTCAGACCATGTTTTGGTTGGGGTAAGTTGTATTTGATGCATCATTTGAATTATGTACGGCTGTGAGTAGGAATAGAATTTAAGGTAATTTGTAATTTAGAATTGTGGAAGACCAGTAATTGATTCAGTTAATGGGCTGATGCAGTGAAAAAAATAATTCAAATTTCCCCAGATTTTTGGTATATGGAGTATAGACCATCTATTGCTTGGTTAAGTTAGCAATAAAACCATAACTACAGTCTAAAGAAATATTTTACATTTGTTTGTGCCAAATTTGATTGATATTATTGCAGATATTCTATTTGGTTGGATTCGGCTTGTTTTGCTTGGAGACTCTCCTGAGTTTTTGGGTGCTTCAGGTGAGGAATCGAACGCTTGCATTTGTTTTGCGTTACCCATTTTATCTTGTTTCTTGTTTTCGGGACAAATGATAATTGTGTTAATGTTGTAATTTCCTTCATCGGTGTTTCTTCATCTTCATTTCTCTGCCTTCTGTCAATCTCTGGGGTAGTATAGTAATACCGTGATGTGGTTGAAGCTTTTTCCCCCGTTTTCTTTTTAATTATGGGTATCAGGTGGATAAGCATGTGGGCTGAAATAAATATTAGCATACTCTTAAACTAGGATTTCAGCCTAGAAATTCTGTTCTGGCTTATAGTAATAAATAGTTGGATGAAAGGACTTGTATGTTCTGGAAAGGTTCAAGCGTTAAGACCGTAAGAGGTGACTATATTAGAAAGGACTTGTTTACCGTACTTACCCTTGGTTGGAGTGCTGAGGGATCCTTACTCCATGTGGGGAAAAGTTTTTGCCTATTAGATCATAATACTAAACTATGACGTTTATTTGCATTATGTACTCCAGCAACTTGATTTGCTTAGATATTGTAAAGAAAGAAATGATTTTTAACGATATCCATAACGATTTTTTCTGTGTCCTCTCTTTTTTCTGTATGCAGAAAGTGTACTTGTATTTCAGGGGGAACAAGTGAGATTTTCTTCAAGGCTTGCGGTGACTTTTTAGATCGTCTTCAGTCACTTAGCAAGTGGCTAGTATATTCTTGTTCTTTCTCCTATCTATGGCTTTTTAGATTGGAGTGTTTAGTGTGTCTTCCTGTGGATCTGTAACTCCAATGTCCCTTCCTTTTGATGGATTCTTTTTTTCCTCCTGGTTAGCATAGTGGCACCCACCTTTTATCAATGATATATATATATATATATATTGTGAGATCCTTTTATTTTACATGCTTCAGAGAGGTGCTTATATTTAGTATTGGACAACGTTCCGAAGAAGATTGCCTTCAGTGGAAGGATAATTGTGTATAGCAGAATAAATAAATAAATCCAACCTTTAGGCAACACAGGGTCACACTCATAGAGAGCAGTGTGTGCTCATTTTTGTAATGATATCTACGTCGTTCAAATTGAATTTGGATGTTCTATGCTCATTTAAACTTTTTGATCTATGACTTCTCGTTTTCAATTGGATTTGAACGCATAATATTTTTCAGGCAACATGTAACACTCTAAATTTTATTTCATGCTTTGATTATAATTAAAAAATAATTATTTGTAATGAAAGAATTTATCAAATAATTCCTAAAATTTAAAAAGGATTGATAATAAGTTTTCTAAAAAAATATATAATAATAAATGGAAAATAAATATGGCAGATGAGAAGTGATGGTGGCAGGAAAAGAAAGAAGAACGGGGGAGGAGAGTCGGCGATAGTAGCAAAGAAGAATAAGAAAGTCTGGGAGGAATACTAAAGATTTTAACATATATATTAATAAAAAGGGAAGGAGCAGGTGTGAGGTATCTATATTATACATACCTTCTCCAGTCACTCCGCTTCTCCGTTTTCGAGGAGTGTGAGTAAGATTGGCAAAAAAAAAGTAAAGATTTTGCTGTCTTTTAGCCATTGAGCTATGTTGGGATAATTTAAGTAATTAAAATCTCTTCTTTTCAACAAATTTCTTCTATAAAATTGGTTCTATATATTTTTATCTTTTTTATGGTGTTAATTTTACTCTGATAAAAAGAAATTTTTAAAATTAGTATTTTGAGAAGTATTGAGTTTTAATAATATAATAGTATAGTAATGTAGAGGGATTTTAATTGATACTTTTAAGTGGTTTGGATTTTTGATTAGATTGTTTTATCATTTTATAATGATTTTCATAAACGGATTTAACAATTGCTATTTTTAAAATTTTTGGCCAATTAAAATTTTATTGAATAATTCATTTGGGTTTTTGGGAATGGTGTTGGTATTTTCAATGATTTAGATTTTTTTAAAAAAATATAAGATTTATTAAATAACAATTTTATGTTGAAAATCTAAATTTTAAATTGGGGATTTTCTACAATATGCATTCCGCGATAAATGATTATTCAAATGAATTAACTATATGAAAAGTGCAAAATTTATGTGAGAATAAATGATTGATATATGAATATGAAATTGTAATTTTTGGGTTATTAAATTTAGAAACTTTTAAGCAAGTTAAGTATGTTAATTATGTAAATTATGTATTAAATTTGTATCTACATTATTGTGTAAATTGGTGTGTGTGATCCAAAATTTTGAATCGCACTCTTAGCTTTTTAAAGTTTTCAAGGTTAAGTTTAGAGTTGAGGTAACGGAAATTAATTTATTTTATATGCACTTTATGGACTGTCAGATGTTTGTGAAACCTTACTTTTTTTTATAATATTTATATATGTTTTTAAAAAATCATATATATATTCGAATATTAAATATTTCAGTGAAGTAGTGTATTCTCCAACCTGTATATATGAATCATGATTATGATTGTTGTTAATGCTATTAAGATGATTCTGATTTTATGTGGAATGTTATTGTTATGAGATGCTGATAAAAAAAAATGTATTATACTGATTACATTGTATTTTGTTATGAAATATATTGGATTATGTGGAAAAGATGTGGTGAAATTGTGTGCCCATCAGCTCTCTCATTCCTAACTCGGATTTGATTTGAGTGTTTTGGGTGGACGTCTTCTTATTATGGTATATTTGGGGGTGACATGGAAGGGGGTAATATTCTTAAAGTGACTAGCTAACATTGGCTGAGTATACTAACACTGATAGATTGTACAACGTCCAGAAGATATAAAAGAAAGTATGATGAATGAGTGTAGATGGTTTCAACTATTAAAGGTATTATGTATTATTTTGTTATTGAAATTTTAATGTGACTGCTGATAAACCTGCTTTTCTAACTTACATTCCTTTTTTGTATATATTATAAATTGATTTTGGTTACGGAGACTTAATGTCTCACCTAGTAGTATAAATATTTTTTAAGCGAGACCTCTCATTTGAATAGTGGTCAAGGGAAACAGGTAGAGGCATAAGCGCATGTAGCCTCGTATACCTCTGAAATTTTTTATAATTGTATTGTTTATATATTGTCATCATAGGATCATCATATTATGATATAATCTTATTCTATTTTTTGAGATGACAAATGTTTGTATATGAACCTTGTGTTTGGGTTATAATGTGTAAGAATGTGAACTAGTAGGCTGGATCATAACTCTTGTATAAATTGTACCTTTAGTCCTATGTATAAGACAGTGTTGAAAAATGGAGACTAGTAGGCTGAGTTTTAACCCTTATATTGATTGTACCCTTAGTCTTATGTATATGTTTATTACAATGGATTTGTGGGTGATTTTGTGTCTTAGATCCAAATGTGTTTACTTGTTTAATAAATTACTATATAATTATAATTAATTGTTTAATAATTATTAATTTAGCTAAATGCCATTATTCAGTAGAAAAGGGTACTTTTACGGTATAAAGCTAGGAAACTGATGAAAAATACGGTTACTTTTTGAGAAGCAAAATAAATAACGTATTTCATCATGGAAAAGAAAGCATGTCAAAACTTGTCATAATTGGATAGGACACTTGTATGGTTTTTCCATATAAAAAAGGTTGGCGATAACCTTGATTTGTGCCTGTGGCCCAAAGGACAGAGAAAAAAAGCAAGCGTGACTTGAGTTAATTTTCAAACATTGCTTCTTATGCTCATATGATGAGAAATAGAAATGCATTTCAGAGGAGCAACGGCTTTCACCACAGATTAATTCATCCGTTGGCCAATGGGATCAATGCGCCTAACACCCTATATAATCAGGAAATTAACAAGCAAAACATTATAACCAGGAATCCGCTTTAAATTTTAAATTTTACTAAATTTTTTTATGGGATTTGAGCTAATAAGGTCAGCGGGATTGAATGCTTTGCCGGTGGACCTTCGATGGTGAAAGATTCCAAATTGACCAAAGTGGTAAAACCAAAAATAAAGAGAACTAGTTTTATTCTGTAGCCACTTTGACTTAAAGGTCAAAGCGGTTCCATTCCATCCGCCCCCATTCGCCTAATTTCTATGCCACTAAAACTCTTAAAGGTCAAATTCAAATGGACTTTTATTTTGTGGCCACTTTGACTCGTAGTTTTGCAGCGTTAGTTTTGGTTCCATCTGGCACAATCATTACGTATCTTCCTTTGGTTTTATCTTCATGAAATATTCATAAATAATATTTTTAATTAATTTAAATGAGGCCTAACTCTATCGTCTAAACCAGGCGTGCACCGACTTAAAACAACAACAACAACAACAATCCCCAGTTACAGAATAATGCAGCAATGAAGACGAAAAGTTAACATATTGTACCAAAACTATTTGATAAATTATTCCAAAAGCTATAAAGCTTAATGCAAAAAAAAAAAAAATCATAATAAATATTGTACATGCATTGCAATTCACTTGGTGCTATGTGCCAATTTGCTCAAACCTTGTTCTCCCTTCAATTGTTACTTGTAGGAACCGCCATCAATTACGTATCTGTATGTAGTTTTCATACACGCACATATACGGATATCTCACTTTTTATCAATTACTCATCCAATCCTTAATTTATGATCTAATTTTAAGAGCTGATTTTAGTTCTTATTCCTATTAATTTTCTTTCAACAATAATCAAGTAACAGAGTGAAAGTAAAGGAATTAATGAACATGATTAGAGTGTTTGAAAAAAAATCATATTAACTAACATACTTTAATCCAATTAAATTATATAATAGGTCGTAGATTTAATGCCGGAGGAAGTATTGATTATTATAGGAGTAGGAAGTCTCGTGTTTACTTAAATTGTGCATAATTCCTGAATTCGAGTTACATATAAGTTTTCATGATTAGTTCGTTCTTAAAGCCTTGGACTTTAATAAAATTGAAGTGATCAATTTCGATAGATATAAAATATGCGAGTTCGTCGTTCAAGTCGTCCCAGTCAGATCTATATATATATATATATATATATCAATCACGCAGCTAGACTTGGCATATTCTGCCATTATTTCTTCATCAAACTATTTTTTTTTTCAAAATTAAAAAAATATAAATTAATTCTTTGATTCACTCAAAAGTTAAAAATGAACAGCCCAATCACGTAACTCTTTTCAGTGCTTTTTTAATTTTATTAAAATCAACTTGGGCTATAATAATGGCTTTGTAACGTTGTAAAAAGACCATGGAAGCTAAATAAATGTAAGCGATTGCGTCATGCACAACATAAGTCAGTAGAAAACTTGGCTTACAACACTGAGAGAGAAAAAATTTAATCCTAGAAAAGACAGAGAAGTGAGGCAAATATTCTTTCAACTCAATAAAAAGCACTGATTTTTTAAAATAAAAATATATACATTCCTCCAGTTGTGAAGGAACATTAAATGGCTCATTTAATTTTTAAAATTAGATTAAACAAGGTTGTATAATAGCATGGTGTTGGAATTGAACTCATTTCTAAATTGAAACAATTGTTAGATGGTGTGATTGATTGTTTCGCTTCAAACAGTTGGCTTAGAAACTAGAATAGTGGAAGCAATTTTTGATGTTTTAATATAATATATTTATTTGTTGTCCACTGTTAACAGTATTTGACTTATTGGCCCTTATTAGAAGTAGAAGAAGAAGAAGAAAGAACTCGAGAGTTGAGACTTGAGGCGATGAAAAATCATTGAAGCATATTTTTTGCTGATGTCAATTTTTAACATTTTGTGACCACTTTGCTGCTGGAATGTGGTGGTCCTTCTCACACCCCTCTTCTTCAAGGAGCCAATAAGTTCACCACACGTGGCATGTCAAAAATCCAAAGCTCCACCTTCCAAACCACTCAGCCTTCAGTTCCTGTTATGATCACAAAAATATCTGGTATTTCTTTTTCTTCATTATTCTTAATCAACCTATGAAAGAAAAACTTAGTGAAGAGACAAGTTTAACCCTTGCCTCATGATTCATTACATCAACATAGGTTCTTTTCTAGAATCACTGTATAAGCTCTACTTTGTCCAAAACAAGGGGTAGTCACAGAAAACACACTCAACTTTTTTCCACATCTTATTTCCTACTATTTTTTTTCTCTTTCCTGCCGAACAGCCTTTGGTTTCAATTCCACCTCTCGTTTTATTTGCGCTCCAAACTTGTTCTTCAAATATGAACCATCCCATCATCATCAGCCATAAGTTCTTCATAGAACTAACCTCAAACATCTCTCAGCCTCTCTCAGTGAAGAGAGACACAGAAAAAAACAAGAAGCAGCAACAATGGCAGCTTGCTCATTGTACACAACAACACAATCTCTCAACACAAAATGCTACATCTCATCTCCATCAAAATCAAATTTGGGTTATTTTTCCCAGAAACAGCAGCTAATTATCTTCCGAAGAAGAAGAAACAGCCCATGTGTGATAACATGTGGTGCAGTAGCAGGTGATCATGATCAGACGGTAGTGATTGGTCTTGCTGCAGATTCAGGCTGTGGCAAGAGCACATTCATGAGAAGACTAATAAGTGTGTTTGGAGGAACAGCAGAACCACCGAAGGGAGGGAACCCAGATTCCAACACTCTCATTAGTGACACAACAACAGTTATTTGCTTAGATGATTATCATTCATTGGACAGATATGGAAGGAAAGAGAAAGGAGTCACAGCACTTGATCCCAGAGCCAACGATTTTGATCTCATGTATGAACAAGTCAAAGCACTTAAGGATGGTGTTTCTGTGGAGAAACCCATTTATAATCATGTCACTGGTCTCTTGGATCCTCCTGAGCTCATCAAGCCTCCCAAAATCTTGGTCATTGAAGGTTTGCATCCAATGTAAGCATGTCTCAAAAAACTGACGTTTGGTTTTGTTTCATTTCTAGATCAATCCTGCTTAGCTTAATTGTTTTTGAGGGGTTGATGGGAAATGGTTTGAGTTCACTGTTTTCATTTCTGAAAGAAGAAAATGAATTATGAGAGAATGGGGTGTTTATTTCATACCTTACCCATCTCTGGTTAGTTAATTACTTTAAAATAAGTTCATGTTGCCTTTCATTCATATTAGAAAAGAAAAGAGAGGAGACTGAAATATTATTTTGATATTTCGTGGATGAACTTTGGTCTTTAGAGATAGAATATCTATTCTCTAATAAAAAATATATTTGAGTATATTCTTAATTTTTGGGTCAAGATATATTCAAATTGGTCCCATTCACAGTTTTCAAGGCTAAATAATATACTATTGAATACATACTTTCTTGTCATGAGTTTAGTTTATAAAGACTCCTGGATTCATATCGTAGGTTTGATCATCGGGTGAGAGAACTCTTGGACTTCAGCATCTACTTGGACATCAGCAATGAAGTGAAATTCGCTTGGAAAATTCAGGTAAGCACAAAAATAAAGACCATCACATTTTTTTCCCCTGGCCAAAAGAAGCCAATCATATAAGTTACCCCAAATTTCTACAAACTTTTTAAAGGTTTCTTTAATATCTAAGTCTTTCTTGTTGTGATCTGACAATTATTACAGAGAGACATGGCAGAGCGTGGGCACGGCCTTGAAAGCATCAAAGCTAGCATTGAAGCTCGGAAGCCTGATTTTGAAGCCTTTATTGGTAATAGATTCTATCAAACCTTCAATATCTGGCAGTCTAAATTTCTTATATAGGTTCAGTCTTAAATAGCCAAAAAAAGGACCTATAAGCAGATCAAAAGTATAAATTTTACTATTTATTAATTTTTGATTTGGTGTGTGTAAGTAATAGTGCAGCATGCATATTATAAATTATGCACTACTTAACTTTGCATTCAGATCCTCAGAAGCAATATGCAGACGCAGTGATAGAGGTGTTGCCATCTCAGCTGATTCCAGATGATGATGAAGGAAATATTTTAAGAGTGAGGTTAATACAGAAAGAAGGGGTAAACAGTTTTAGCCCTGCTTACTTGTTTGATGAAGGATCCACCATTTCTTGGATACCATGTGGGAGGAAGCTAACTTGCTCCTATCCTGGCATTAAATTCATCTATGGACCAGAGACTTACTATGGTCATGAGGTGACAACAACTCTACATCTTCTATTTTCATGTCTTTCTTATTATGAAAATGTCCAAATTAAAGAAGAATTAGTCTCAAGATCATATATATAGGATTATTCAGTTAGAATTTTATCAGCACAGATAAAATATTAGTTTTGTTTTTATTCACATGGGACAGGTCTCAGTTGTGGAGATGGATGGGCAATTTGACAAACTAGATGAACTGATTTATGTTGAGAGCCATCTCAGTAACCTCTCAACAAAATTCTATGGAGAGGTCACACAACAGATGTTGAAGCATGCTGATTTCCCAGGAAGTAACAATGGGACGGGTCTTTTCCAGACCATAATTGGTTTGAAGATTAGAGATTTATATGAGCAAATAATATCCAGCAAGGCTAAGACTATAGTAGGAGCAGCAGCACAGGCCTAGAGAACCTGCCATTGTATTAGAAATTGAGAATTCATTTATTCTATTGTATTTTCCATTTTTTTTGTATTTCCATTCATTTGTCTAGTTTTCGGCCGTTCTTCATGAAATTGAGAATTCTCTGGATGTATTTATTTGATCTGTTGCAAGTTATAGAATAGAGAAACAAAATCTGGGATGAAATATCCGAGAAGAGTGGGTGTAACATTTACCTTTATACCAGCAAAAAGAAACAAAAAGGGGGAGGGGTTGAAAATTGAAATTACAGAGAGTAAGCTCTAGAAGGATGATGTTTATATAATAGAGTAATTCTAGTCTATTCATCATAAACAATATTCTTATTCTGTTCTCACAGCCAAACTGATGACAATCTTATTCGAGGCCTCACAGTCAACAGCCCTTGAACCATCCCCAAGAGCATCACAGTCCCGTCATGTTATGAACATGCCATACAAGAACTTTAACCTCATTACCGGGGGATTATGTTAAGACTTGGTGCGCTGGTTTTGATTCAAAGATTACATTCACTTGTTGTGACGGGACTTTCTTTTGGAAAAGAACATTACAACTTTTGGAAATAGTTGCTTCTTCTTCTTTTTGCTCTCTGTTTCTGGGGCTGATCCAGTTACAGTATTATTTGGAGGCACGTTAGTTTGGTCAGATTTATTAGATTCGTTCTTCCTCTCTAAATTAGCATTCCTCTTCTTCTCTTGGTCAGCCTTCCAATTTCGTAACTCCTGTTCTGCCCCTAATTTTCCTTCTTGGCCCTTCTCAGCTTTCTCAGTTGCCATCTTCAAGGATTCCATTCTTGCAGCCAACTCTTGATTCACTTCCTCCAACTTATTTAAGCTATTCAACTCAGAGTCCTTGGCCATCTTTATTTGAGAATCAGCAGCTACAACCCTCAAATCAAGTTTCTTTGTCTCATGTGCACGCTTTCTGAGTTCATAATATTCTTTTAGTCCTAGTGTTACCTCAGAGTGCGAATCCGTGTCATAGCTGTTTTCAGCTGATTCACTCGCTTGAATTGCTTTAACTGCTTCTACTGCCACCTTCTCATAGTATTTGGCATCATCTAGCTCTGTCTGTGCTGCCTGTAACCTACTTTCCGCTGCACTTGCTCTGGCCTTGGCTTGTTCAGCCTCTTCCTTCGCTTCATGGAGTTCGATTTGAGCCGCCTGAGCAAGGGATTTAGCATAATCAGCCTCTTGTGTTGCTTGCTCTAGTTTATTATCGAGGTCAATCATCTCTCTAGCTGCTTTCTTTTTCATCTCAACTGTAGCTATTTGAGACTTTATCTCCAGGGCAGCTTTGAGAGATGCAACTGCAACATATACCGTTTCCTCACTTCGCCCAATGGTTGAAATAACTGAGTCAAGCTCAGCAGATGCTTTCTCTATGTTGATTTTCACTTCCTCAAGTATCTTTTTTGGTTCTTCACCTTCCTGTTTTGATTTGGATTCCATATATGCTGCTAATTCAGATTTCAAATCAACCAATAAAGAAGAAGATGCATCCAGTTTAGATTTGAGATCCTTCATTGCTAAAGCTTGCCGGTTGAGTCTCTGGAGCTTCTCTTCTGCATGTTGAAGTTCCAGCTTCCAGTTGCACCAATCCTTATGATCTGCTGCTCTTAGGCTCCAAGTTCGTGCCAAGTTCAATGTCTCCAACTCAAAAGTCAAATGTTTCAGTGACTGCTCAATTTTCTTGGATGCAGCAACGGCCTCTTCAGCGATTTTAACAGCTATGTCCTTTTGAATCTCCATACAAGCATACTCATCATGAAATCTCTCGAGTTCCTGGTTAATGGAATTTAAATCTGAAAGTACAGCCACGTGCCTGGATTCATTTGCAATTTCCTGCTCCAACTCTTCAGCTTTGAGCCTCGCAGCTTCTGAGGCCTGGGTTGCTTCATGCTCTTCTCTTTGTGCCCTCTCCAAGTTTTGTTTCATTTCTTCTATAAGTTTGTTAGTGCTGTACAAATCCTCAGGTAGCTGGAACTTGTCTTGTCTCCTCAGCTCGGCAATCTCCACTGATTTTTCAAGTTCCACTCCCATACTCTTGGGTCTCTGTGATACCAACCACAAAGATAAAATTAAGAGTTTTAACTGTCAAAGCCTCAATGTATGCATGTAACAGTGATTTGTCCAAACCAACTTAGAAGCAACATTAATTCGGTAAGATCCATGGAGCTCCAAGTGAATGCTGTAACATGCTAATCTCAAAATGGAAAAACGAAAAGATATATAAGCATAAATTAAATGCTAGCAGCAAGTAGCCAGATATACCTGCTGGATATTCTGGGCACGACGGGCTTTCCAATCTACGCTTCCTCCAAACCTGGAAACAGCTTCTTTGACAGACTCAATCGGCGGAGTCGTATCAATAGAGCCTTTCTTCTCATTCACGCAGCTAAAAGATCTGGGAATGTTCAGTTTTCTCCGGCCTTCTTCATGAGTAGTAGCTGGTTTTCCTACAAGAGGAGTGACTGGCTCTTCTACATGAGAAGGGACATCAGGTTGTTCCACACGAGCAACGAAATCAGGTTTTTCTTCTTCTACATGAGCCAGAACGTCTGGTTCCACTTTTTTATTTCTAAAGAAATTGGGTGAAGCTTTAATGTATGCATTATTATCTGGCAGGTCAATTGCTTCAGCAATTCCTATAGGGAACCCATGAGGTGCCATCTTTTCACCGGTTTCCATGGAGGGTTTTGAAAAGTGGAACCTTTTCCAAAATAGCAATGGAGTATCAGCAGGATCTCTATAGTCCAGGTAAGTATAATATAAACAAGAACAGGAAAAAAAAAATTGCAATCTTAGGAGTTGATTGTCCGCAACAATAAATTTATGACAGGCAGGGGTCTGCATGAAATATTTATACGAGAGAATTGATATCGAACACCTAAAGATCATTATTGTCTATAAGCAAAAGATGCATTGAAAATATACTTTCACATGAAAAAAGAAAAGGCAAATGGATTATAAACGGGAAAAATAAAAAGATTAAAATGAACAACTGGGTTTTGTTCAACATCAGAACAGAAAAATGGTTGATGTCATCTCTAAGCGTCAAATGCACCGAGCTGCTAGATAAGGAAGTCACACAAACCTTACATGAAAGGCAAAACCCATTTATGAAATGAAGTATGGTCCATCTAATTAGGCAACTAAGTTTAATATGAGATGCGACAATTACGAACTCAGATTCACATGATACCGATTTGATTTAGCTTTGTTACTAACAAATTGGACGAGAAATACTCACGCGGATGAAAGAAACATGAAGAAGAAGAAAAGCAAAGCAAAGCAGACCTGGATCCCAGGGGAAAAAGAACCCAGGTTCAGGGGCGAAACGGGTGAACAAGAGAACCAAGAAGAAGAAGGTTAAAAAGGGACGAGGAAGACGTTGGAGGCGATGAAGGAGGGAGATACAGCGAAATGCTGCTGCATGCAAGCCCTCCTTCGGGGCTTCCAACTCACAGAAACGTTACGTACGTGCCCATAAAATTGGAAGAAGAAGAACAAGAAAATGCCATTCGAACACGTGGTGGGATATATAAATCTCCTCCGATTTCCACCACTTTTTGTTTTTTTTAACTATTCCCCCACTTTGATTCATTTCATTGATCTGCAGTCTACACTTAAGCAAGTCCGCACTTTATACGTTGCACCCATCTTCTTCATCATTACCGCACCAAATTTATCTTCCCGAAAATTTCACCTAAGCATGCATCTAAAGAAATATAATTAAAAGAAAAGGAATTAGACTTTTTCTTTATGTAACTTAGTAACTTAGAGCCTAACTATTTTAAAATTAATTAAGCACATTTTATGATACATCGCTTGAAATTTTAGGAATAAGTCATACTATTAATTCATGATGTGACTTGCACTAGGTTTTATATTGAGAAAATAGTTATAATTTTTAGCTTCTTTATTATCAAGTTATCTAATATCTAATACTAAATATTTTTTAAATTTGATATTATAATTTACTCGCAAGTTTTTTTATTTAGAAAAGGCTTGCATTAAACTTGAAGGTTACAAAAGTCCACTAATTAAACAATATTACTAGAAATATATCACATAGAACCATTCTCCAAACTGATCAGTTCCAAACACGCAGAAGGTGGTGTCAGTAGAATATCAAAATCATGGGTGATCCCCGTTACCGATCTAGCAAGATAATCAACAAATCTAAGTCCTTTCTCATAAAAATAAGAAATCTCTAGATCCCAATTAGAGAGTATAAGGGATCTTAGGTCCTAAATTTCGCCAAACAATGGGTGTTCTGATCCACAATCTACCAAAAGTAGATGTAATGCCTCCAAAGAATCTGTATATAGCTTGATCTTACCTAATCTTGGTTGGTAACAGATTTCTAGACGACTGTAAATAGCATGGAGTTCTATGGCGGTTGAGGTAGTGTATCCTAACATTTGTTGAGATCTACATATCATCTGCCTTGGTGGTCCAGTACAACTCCACCACATCATCAATATTATAATTTAGTCATAAGTTTTAGCTCCCAAAATCTTTTTTATTTTATTTTGAGAACTATTTGTTGGGTTGATGCGGAGACGGGGAGTAAACTTGATCTTGCTGGCAAACCGACATAAAGATACTGATTTCCGAAATTATTAAACACTAGGCTCCTACGTCAGTGACAAAAATTAGGTAGCAGCACATTTCCTTGATTTTTTTTTGGGGGCCAGAAACAGAGATATATATATATGTATATTCTGTAAATCTACAAACGATGGCAACTAGTTCAGAGTAGCTGGTAGCATCGGCAACACATTTTCTTGAAAATCAAAGCACCCATTTAGTACCCATAACGTTGATCAAAATAATTTAGCACCCAGAATGAAACAACACAAGGGTGAAAAATAATGCAGTGATTGCAACGTTGAACCCGAACCCAAACCCAAAATTCTGGTTGGTCTATGGTTGCACATGTGCTTCAAATTGTCAGCCTAAAATAGGAATCTATATCTATAGTACAACAAAGATCAGATTTCAGGTGCACCGAAAATTATATATGTTGGAAGAGAGCCGCAAGGCAGAGCAGGTGCACCTAGATTGTTGCAGGATCGTTGATCACGCCCAGGAAATCATCTTTTATGGTACCAATGCAGAACTGCCAAAGAAATCGCACATATAGATAAGTTAGATCCAGAAAACCATAGTTAAAGCCTGATATATATCCAAAGGGAGAAGCAGCCCATCTTTTAGGAGAATGAAAATTGGCACAGATGCAAATGTTTTAGGCTTTTAGACAGACAGCTTAGAGGACGACTGTGGCAGATGAAGCAAATCAGGAAACATTAATTAGATAATCTTAAAGAAATAGAGTGTTGTCTGCTCATTTCAGACAAGATTAGAAGGTGATTGATGTATCTTAATGCTATAGTAATAGTGCAGCACCCAAGATTTAAGACTGATTTGCAAATGAGCAAAAGGCTAAACTTGAAATAAACTCTTATGAAAGCATCTGTTGTGAATTCGGAGGTCTTCTGTAGAAAGATCCAAAAAGCTCACAACCATGTAATTTCAAAACAAATATCTACCACCAGAAATTTTAATATCTCATTAATTCATGTTTCCCAATGAAATATTTAGCATATATCTTTCTGCTTGACTCAAGATCCATCACAGAGACAATACAGTAGGCAAGAAAGGCATACAATTTCAGTCGCGTCCACTCGAGTACCAATAATCTTCAGTCTAACTTCACTATCTTTCTGAATCTTAACCTGCAAGAGATCAGGTGGTTAATACTAAAGCATATATAGAAATATAAAGTAAAAGAAAGGGGGAGGAGCGGCGTGAGAGAGAGAGAGAGGTTATGAACACATACTGATCCATCTGAAGTAGTATAATTTGGCATGTCTCCTGATTGGAACTCCATATCATCCGGAATCAACTGAAATGAAGGACACAATAGAATTGTGACAGAAGCAAAAATGGCTTCGAACTTGAAGCATTTCCGGTTATGAACTCTACATCTAATTTGTTTCAACGAAAACCTCAATCTCAAAACCAATATTGACATGACCAATAACTCATGCCATTCCAATGGTACAACTAATATATGATTACACATAATTATAATTAAGAAAGAAGAGCAGTTTAAGATGCAGATAACAAAGAAAATTTCATGACAGAAGGTTATAAAGTACATAAGCCTTACATGGTTTGAAACAAAAATTTGGACAGGTCCAGCCTCAGCAAAAAATCCCATCTGTACAGGGTCCAAATGGTCAACAGTCACTCAGTGAACAGTTGAAAACCGTTATTTGCACACTATGAGTGAAATTACCGTACATATAAAGTCAGAATATCTACCTTGTTCACCATAGTAACAACTGCTTCTAAAATTTCCCCCTTAAATGGCCTGAAGACAACACACTGGTACTTAACAGGAAATGTTACAAACCCAGTTCCATCACGAATTAACCCTTTCCCAATATTTTCTATTCCGGTGACTGCCACTACAAATCCATGCCGACCACTGTATAAATATCAAAACATGACATCTCTAAATTAGAAGTTCACAGAAATAACTTTCTCATGTTTAGTTTCGTTATTAATCAATAATAAAAATAAAACACTCCAATGCAAATAATAATTCGTTTTTAAATGCTTTTGATCATAGGAACATTCGGGTAATTAAAATGAGATCCAAGTCACTAGACCTTGAAGCAAGGTTCTTTTTCTTAATAAAAAAAGAAGGAAAGAATCTAAAACTAACCTGCAAGTTCCTTCCACATCTTTCATAAGCTTGGAAACAAGATTATCACGAAGGTTACGACCAAAGTAACGAGGATGCAATTGCATATTCCGCTCCAAAACTATATGGAAGAACATTTTCTAGTTTGCCTTCCTTCTTCCCGCTTTTAGAACAAAGCTGGATAAATTATCCTAGCCATGAAAATAATACATACAATAATTACATGGAATGGAAAAGTGAACAGAAAATCCTTTTTTTAGAGAACTCAACGAGCAACAGTGTAAACAGCAGCAAGTAAGGATGTTCACCCCAGACGGAAATAACTACCGGAACCAGGAATCCACGATACGAAGCGGAATCTGCCGTCCAGAAGCGGAGCTCCGAACACGGTTTCTAGCCGAGGATGAATATGCGTCAAAATCTACTCCGTTAGGGCATAGAAACCGCTGGACTTGAAGTCGGAAACCAGTAAAGTCTTTTCATCAGCAAAGAACAATAATAATTAAGAAATACTTTATTTCCTACTTTATTTATTTATTAGGATTAGGAACTCTGAATGCTGGCTAAAAAAAGGATTAGGAGCTCGGAAACACGGGGGCTAATAACTTTTTTTTTTCCGAGGAGTTTAAACAAAAAGTTAATTAATTATTATATTTATGATTTTTCTATAAACTAATTTATTTAATATATAAATAATAAATAATTCAATGAGATATATAAATATCCGATAATTAAGTTATTTATTTTTAGATAAAAAAATTAAATAATTTATTTATCATTTTTAATTTTTTTTTAAAAAAATCAATTAATTCTTATATTAAGAATAGACTATAATATTTTAGAATTGATATTATTATTAATTATTAATATGTATACTTCACAACCTAGGATCTTCCAAACATTTTAATTTAGTTTTTACTACCTCCTATCTTTATAATATAAGTCTCATTAATTTTTTTAAGAGATTCAGAAAACTAGATAGATTGATATTTTTTTTTAAACTAATTTTCATAAATTATAAATTGATATATAATTGTTTGTGCAGATTTCAGGAGAACCAGGTTTCGGAAGAAAGTTTGGGTCGCCAACAGCGTGCAACCGGAAGGTATAGCGTGAAACCGAACTCAGGGATGGTGCGAAGTGAACGGAGGATGCGAATGGCTTGGCCTATCGTTCTCTATTGAATCTCAGAGTGAATTACAATGCTTTCGACTAGAAAGAGAGGAAAGGAGTCCGAAGAGAGTCCCCCCTCGTTACAAGTTAATCGGAATAAATAATAAATCCCTCCTAGTCGTCTAGTCGTTAAGTAGTTGCGACGTGGCTCCGGGAATCTAGGCAGTCGGGACGCTCAATCCGTGGATCACAACGGTCTGGTCCTACACTCTCGGGGGCAAGGACCGCGGACGTTCGTTGGCGTCGCTGGGCGAGCGGTTGCTGACGCTGGTCGCAGGTGTGGGTCTCCCGTCAGGTCTTGATCGTAGGGGCTCTTACTGGATCTGGTCCTGGATCAGCGCAGCCATTTGGGCTCTTTGACATTGATTGGGCCGGTTGGGCTCAAAGTACATTTTTTGGGCATACAATAATTTAATTATGTATATCAGTATTTCAGAATATATATATATAATCTAAATTTATTTATTTATCTTTTTTATCTTTAAAAAAAAAAGTAATTGAGGCTTATATTAAGAATTTTGATTCCATCTTAGATCTTAACGTTGTAATGGAAAATTGAAACATCACATTAAATTTCATTCTGTGAACTGACTTTTCATTGTATCTATGTGACTCCAATTTCGGCTCTAACACTCCTCAAACTCAAGGCCATCTACATGTCCTTTTTATGTTGAGATTCTTGCTATGGCTCTATGCCTCTATACAAACAATGGGATGTGTTCTTCCTTACAACACACACACACACACACACACAAATACACAGTGCACTCGGGCTATATTTGGGTGGAGGGAAATGTGAGAGGAAAATAAGGTACAAGGAAAACTACCAAAAACAGTAAAAATGACAAAATATCTTTAGGAGTTTTCCCACCTAATATTTTTTTTCCCTCCCTAGTTTTCTTCCCATCGAAACCGAGAGTCAGAGCATCAGCCAACAATTGCGAGCAAGCTCTGTCTGACAGCTGGAATAGAGCATAGTACTGTCCCAAAGATACCATTCAGAGCATAAGCAACTGCACAAAATGGGAGTGCCTCAGGTTCCTTGGC
The DNA here is from genome assembly GCA_006871305.1 of Vachellia collinsii. NCBI lineage: Eukaryota > Viridiplantae > Streptophyta > Magnoliopsida > Fabales > Fabaceae > Vachellia > Vachellia collinsii. The sequence goes on from QFDD01120177.1 coordinate 23,929, forward strand.
AGATAATGCTGCTGTTCCTAGGCCATGAGCACTGTCACAATTCAACAATTTAACAACAGGCAAGTAAGCGAAAGTGCATTGAGAAGAAAATTAAAAATGGACACCATCTTTCCTAAATAAATTCCCTACAGAGCAACATTAATAATAACCTCAGAATACTGCCAATGCGAAATTGGAAATACAGAATTACAGATTGCTTTTGACAATGGATGACTTATATTAGATTTTCTTGGTCAAAAATGGGTGATCAGAAAATTCAAAAGATACCTAGATGCAGTAGCTATTCCTCGAGCAATCGGATCACGAAAACGAAGTTTATCAAGCGTTGCTTGCACAAAATTGGCTCCAACTAGACCAGTTACAACAACCACAGCTGCTGTGAGAGATGAAATGGCACCTACAAGGAATATTGCAAAATTTCTGAAATAGGATCCAAGTGCACATAAATAATACTACATGTTTCAGAATTCAAATTTAGCTGCTGTTAATATGTAAGATTTACCTTCAAAAAACGATATAATGCTAAGGGCCAACGCAAGTGTTATACATCTGGGTAGTATTGACACTGTTAAAGATGGCTCTAACCCAACTAGACGTCCAACAAGAGCGGTTGAGTACAATGAGAATATCGTTGAGACTATGACAGAGATGAAAATCTCAGCTGCATGCCTTTTCATAAGCTGAATGATGGGCAAATCAATCAATGCTTAATAGCTGTGCGATGATTTTGCATTTGTATTTATATCAGGCTTCTTTTTATTATTCTTGTAATTGCTACGACTGACAATGCACACAATGGGTGGATTATAAGGAAAGGATGTGAATAAATAAAGTTCGTATTCACATTTCTTTAGGCAAGGTAAATGCTGCATAGTTCGGTAGATTCAGGATAGCACCATAGTTTACTATCAAACACTATTCAAGTACGAGGCTAACAGCCAACAGTCCAAAATGACTGGTGCAGTGAAGAGAAAATATTAAGCCGTTTACTTCATTTTTGAGATTTATTTACTGAGAAAATTAGGGAGTTACCTTTCTTTGTTTGAACATAGAGAAAGCAAATGAGAGAATAACAGAATCCAAAAATGCATTGAGAATGTCACCAGCTCCTGGATTGGAGGATGCATTTGTAAGATAATATCCTGTGTATAAAGAAAGAAGAATCAAATTAACATTTGAATAGAAGAGTTGACTGGAGAAAAGAACCCCAATGTCCGTATGAGAGAGAAAGAAGGGGGACGTTATTTTGGTTTTTTCTTTCAGGCAAAGCTAAAGAGCTTTCACCTAATTTACCAATACAGTATAAGATCCATTCTCATTAGGATTAAATGTCTTTCCTTGTACCAGCCCATGCATCGCAGGGAGTCCCTCACAACAAGTTGCACTCTTCACGGCTTGTAAACAGCACAACTTGCTACAGATTTATATTATACAAAGATATCGATATAGATACAGATTCTATGTGTAAATAGGTTTTCATACGAGAATACCCCCCCCCCCCAAAACCCAAAAAAAAAAAAGTCACTACTTACACTGGCTATGCCCTCTTGGTGGAGATTGACCAAAAGGAATTCTCGTATGAATATAACTAATAGAAATGCCATCTTGACTAAAGTGTCCAAACAACACAGAATCGACATCTTAAAGGGAACTTAATATGACACCAGGTGTTGTAGAGACTGTCCCTCGTCTAGAAGGCTCTGTGCTTTCAAAATTTTAAACAAGCTTATAACGTTACCCAGTAGCTTCTGTTAATTTGCATCATTCCCAAAGAAGTACAAGGTTTACCCTTTATTGCCCCAATTTACGTACGAGGCTGCAACTTAAACTAAAAGAGTTGAGCCTAGCTCAAAACCAAGAAGTTCGATATTTGATAAACTAGCGAGAAGTTTAATGAACTAGATCCGAATGAATTGGTACTCGATTTGGAATCTGATGTCAAATGCTTAAATACTGACAGTTGAAATCAGTGTTTCTAACTAGTATTAATGAAATCAAAATGCATTCCTGCAAGAAGATGGCTGCGAATGACAGAACAACTCATGATTTAGTGAATTAGATGGTTAATTTTGAATCATACCTAGAACAGGTTCAAATCCTAACTTAGAAAGATATCCAAAAGCCAATGCTATCAGATCTGCAGATAGCGTACAGCAAATAATTGGATGGAAGACCTTCTTCACACTTGATGGAAGCCTGAAAATGAAAATTTTTAAGAAAGAATAAACTTCCACAAAAGAAGCCTCAATCCATAAAAATAGCGGTTCTCTGCCTAAATGCTTACATCTCGTTACACAAGAATATTTGATTGTGTTTGATATTTGTCCCCAAAGGAACAATGGGGGAAAAAATCCAGCGCAGTTTATATGCACTAATGAAAAAGAAAACTTTTACCCAGAACTAAGCATGTAGCCCAACACATTGGAAGCAAGTAAGAACGGAAGGCACGTTCTAGCATGAGTTCCCAATGCCGTAGGGTTAAAAAAGGCAACAAAAAGTGATATGAGCAAAATCCCAGTCCACGCCCACACTTCAATGGAAGAAAATGGAGATGGCTTTTCCATAGGTTCAGCATCTATCATTTCTGTCTTCACAGCTTTTCTTATAGCAAGAGCTGTGAAACCAGCAACACAAAGTGTAGCGAGCCATCCTCCAACTGTACAATACAAAAAGATACCAACGTGAAATCGAAAGGGCAACACAATGTCCAACATGGACGCATCAAACAGAGGTGTAAGTTTTTTAAAGAAGAGGGATATTTAAATAAGAAAAAAAGCTTACCCTGCTGCCAAACAGCTAAGTTTATACGACACTTTTTAGTTCTTATAGTACTATAAGTCTGGAAATTTGATCCCGCCATTTCTTATTGAGCCAATGTTGTCTTTCAGAATTTAAAAATAACTCAATTAAGTCCTTTCTTTGTGGCTCTGTTTGATCCATAGATGTAATTTGACTTTGAGCGCCATTGGACTTGCTAGATGACAAGTAAGATCACTCTAAAGTTTGCTCAAATTTATGAGAAAAGGGATTATGGAAGGGAGACCACTAAACTGATGACCTCACTTTGGTTACCCATCAATCCATCATCCAGAAAGCCTAAAAGTTGAAACTGCTTCTACATAACTGAATTTACTGTAGATAGTAATTGAACTAAATTAAAACACCAGATTTTCACCCAAGAATCTACAAAAGATGGAAGAAACTAGCATAAGGCCTGGTTACCAGAAGCGGACAAAAGTAAGCAGCTACCTATAATAAAGCCAATTTTGACGCCTGAAGCAGCTGGGATATCTTTAATAGAAAGCGGCAGGACAACCAACGATGGAACGTAGAACAACGGGAGCCATCTGTGAATGAAAATAAACGCCGGTTCAAAGAACTTCATCAAGGCCATAGCAGCAGACGGCACGGTACAATCAAGAACCACCAAAGCAGAAAATATACAGAACATCCCAAATAATGCGCTCGGGAACTGAATGGAGGCAGCCAAGAACAATTTCTTCAAAAACATGTCGATCGTGAGAATAAGCCCGAGGGAGATGATCAAGTGAAGAACCCCAAACAACTGAAACAGACTCAATTGAAGAAAGAGGAAACAATTAAAATTTGAACCCCACTAATGTAATCAAATATCTAAGTGTAGTAGAGAGTATAGACGCACAGTTTGGCTCACTGTGGAAGTGTTCTGGCTCTCAGCTTCGTCTGACTTTGTCGAAATTTCTCTACTAATGAGACTTTCATGGGTACCCATATGGAGGAACCTGGACTTGAGGGCAGGAAATGTAATGGCTGTGATTGAGTTTTGCGCTAAGGATTGTTCATGCGAGCTTTGAAGGGTTGGAGGCTTGAAGAGGACTCTATCAGGAGTGGACTGAAATGAGCTGGGAAATGGAGATAGAATTTTTGGATGGTTATGACTGCGAACAGAAATGAAGTACGAATTGGGCCGCGTGGTAGTGATAGACTGCGCCATGAAAACGGCGCGAAAGGGTGGTGAAACTGTGAAAGGTGCGGACACGAGAGAGCGAATTGCATATAAAACGTTTGTTTAACGCAACAGTTACGTCAGAGAGAATTCAAAGAGGTGAAAAAAAAATAAGTAGACTTGTTTAAAAATATTTATATATAACTAATTTATATATCAGTAGATTAATTTAAAAAAATAATAAATATCAGTACATTTAATTAATATATTTAGTTTTTTTAACTTTCTCAATAAAAATTAACTGATTTTAATATTAAAATACGGAATTTTTTTAAAAAAAAAAATTTAGCGATGTTTGACAGCTAGAAATGGAAATAAACCTTGACTCAACCCGCTCGGTTGCCGTTTTAGATGATGCATCATCATCATAATGAACTAATTATAATAATTAATTATTGTTGTTGTTGTTTTAAAAAACAGTGGTCAAATAATATGTATCTTATAATTATTAAATTCTACATATTAATTATTTAGTTTTAAAACATAAAAAAATGGAATAATGAAATTTGAAGCCTCCAAATTCTGATGCGTTCGAATAGAATTTAATTAATTCATTGCGAGGCATAAACTGAAAGTAGGACCTCAATCTCTTAAATTTATATTTTTATTAAACTATATTCATCAATTACATATATTTAAAAAAATATCCAAAAAACAACAAATTCGTTATTAAAAAGTAGTCATAAATTAATATATAGCTCCTGTATGGATAAAACTTTCCTGCAGTTCTTTATATTATCACCAAACCGCTTAAAACAAACTACTTGAGTACTATCAACATTCCATAATTGTTCTACATTACATGAAACACAACAAACACCACTTCTTTTAGAGTGGCTTGATCAAGTACGACCTCCCATACTTCTGCCAAATAAAACCCACCCATGAAAACGGGCCATATCATTTACATTAAAAAAATACTAATAATAATAATAAGAGCAATTACAAGGAATAAAAACCTGAATGCACAACTAGTAATGATGAGTTAGAATTCTTCGGAGCATTGCTTTGCCTTCAGAAATGATCTTCTACATCCAAGCATTTGAAGAGAAATGGCAATACAGAAGAATGTGATTGTATAAAAGTCTCACATCCAAATCCAATCTTTATGCTTATCATCTCTTTTCTCTCTCATTCCCTCTCCAAATGCAATTTATACGAATGCAGAAGATTTGGGATTGATTAGTTTCAAGGTTCAACTTGATAGTGATAAACATAGTGCGGAGGAGAGGGCGGGCGATAATAATAAGACTGAGGTGGTGATGCAGTATAGTCATAGTGAGGAGGAGAGGGTTGATGAACATGTTGAGGTGAAGGAGAACTGAGCTCACTTGATGGTGAAGCGGCTTCATGAGTTTCGTGTTTGTCAACTCTGACCTGAACAAGCTCTTCTTCTACCTCAAATGACCGGAAAATTGGATGCAAGTAAGCGTCGGCCAGATATGCCTTGATGTTCAGGTCAGGCTCTGCAGTTTTCTCCAATATATCCTTTGCCATTGCTTCCTGAAAAAAACCAAATGCATTTTCATGTTTCACCTCCAAAGCAAAACTGGAACATGTACAGTTTAATAAAGCAAAGGATCTTCATGAACATTTGCCTTTTGCAGGGTCCAGGTCTTTACCTCAAGTGGGTATTTCCTAAATGCTGGCTCAAAACGATGTTTACAATACTTGTGAAACACTAATGTTAGTAGTGGTAAGATCACAAGCAAAGGTGTAGACTTGGCTGCTTCTTTTGTGCTCAGCAGACCCAACAGAAGAAGCTGAGATATTAGCAAGCTGGCTATGATGCGGCTATGAACATGTGGCCAAAATGCAGCAGCACTTTCATATTGTTGATTGTAGACATTAATTATCTGCATGATTGAGCGTCAAATAGAGCATTATATACTGGTGATTTGCTATATCATGCTGATGTTGATTCTGGTTTATTCTTTATGTTCTCAAATATCAATTCAGTTCCAAGCGATCTTCTACTTACAAAGTATACACCCAATTATTGTTATTGTTGTTTTTGTTTTTGAGATAAGTGACTATTAGAACAAGAATTTAGTGAACTAAGTATATATTTGTCTTTCTATCAAAATTGTGTAAACCAATTTGACAAGACTTACCTCAAGGTTATATACTTTTAATTCATCTTTCAATCAGCGGATCGTAAGACTATATTCTGTGTGTGTATTCTAATTCTTTTAGGAAAATGACGATTGGCTTGTGTGTAAATTAACTAACCTGATGACGGTATACCAAATATGCTAGGGCAAAGAAGACAAGTATGAAAGGAAGGAGGATTGGAGTGACCACAGCATACACAATTCCGAGAAGGAAGTATAGCTGTAGACTCGGAATCGTCTCCTTGAAGTCGATGCTCCCAGGGTCCATAGCCTTCTCTCTGTCTCTTTCTGTTTTAACTAAGAACATGTTCTTGAGATGATATATAACCAATGGCTTCAATCTGAGAATCTCACCGGCAATCCCAGCCCAGCCGTCAACCATGATGTACGTCATAAAGAATGTAGCCTTCATGGGAATGGAAACTCCAATAGTTCTAGGAATTCTATAATCAATCACAGCATGCACAAAAATTAGTCACATAAAACTCCATTACATGGTCAAGATTGCTATTTAAAAATGCTTGGAGTAGCAGCAAAAAGTTAAAAGCTATGGAATCATTATAAGACAGACTGAAGAGAATAATAGCATAGAAGATTTACTGTGTGGGTGATTGGTGAAGGAAAGCATGCAATTGCTCAAATGCAGTCCCAGTCACTATACTTCCCAAGAACACATTCACAAGCATAAAATAATAATATTTTGCAGCAGCCCTCCGCTCAAGTGTGGACAATGCGATATGCCCCTCGATTTTTGACATGATCAAAAGAACCGTCGGAAGGATATAAAGAAATATTTTAAGAGCCAGACCAGGGAGAAAACCTTGAAGAAAGGACTTGATGAATTTCCTGCCAATTTCAACCAAAACCTCGTGAGTTTAAGAACAAGATAATTATAGCCTGCAGGCTATGAATCGTGATGAAAAACCTAGGAGTCAGAATATCTCAACAAGGGTTATAAATGGATAAAGTTAACACACATGGAAAAAGTATTGCTGTCGGTTCACCACGTCACAAAGCTGGGCAGTTACGTAAAAATGATAAAATTTAGAACAACATACACAAAGGGAAAAAAATGAGAGCGAGAATATTCCAAAATATGGATTAATTCATAACTGAGTATACATGAGAAACTTGCTAAGTAATTGTAAGACTATGAGCTACAGAAAGAACAACCTTTCTATTCCAAGATGCAATAAAAGTAAAGGAATGCCTTAATGGTGTGCATACAGCATAGCATTTGAGATTCCAGGCAAAATTTCAGTCCCCAAAATTACAGATAGAGATTGTGCATAGAGAGATTTCAGAAATTTAACAATGGAATCCCAGAAAGTTCAGAAATTGATCAATGGAATCATAGTGAGCTTCTCTACCATATTTTCAAAGTAGATCAAATGGACTTACAATTCTATTACTGGTCTGAGAAAGGGAGCAACTCTTTCAAGACCCTCCAAATTTGCAAGGGATTGCACAAAAGCAATGGGAATCATGTAGAAGAATACCAAGGCAAACACTGTCATGGATATTATGAATTTCCAAATAGTTATAGAGAAAAATGGTATGGCCAAGTTTTTCCAATACACATCACGAGGTTCAGGAGCCCAATTTGTCAACCACAGTGTGGGATTCTTATTTTGTTGTGTCTGAGCACACACTGCTGCTCCCCAACGAGAATCAAATGAAAGAAAAGCAACTGGTAAAATCGATTTTGGATCTTTTATAATTTTCTGGCGCTCCAATGTCATCTGCTCAAATCAAGAGTGTGTAATGTAGACATATGAGGGTAGCTCAACCGAAGGAGGGAGTAAATTCAAGCATCAAAAGGAATGGCACTGAACACTACTAGAGAAAAAAAAATTATAAATAGCATGAGAAATTATGAAGAATTAACAAATTACTAAAGAAAGAAGCAATCATCACTTACCTTTTTATCAAGATCCTTTATCAGCCTTTTGTAGTACTCAATGGCATCAACTTTTCCACCACAAAGCCCTAAGAATCCCGTCTTCAAAATCAGAAGCATTAACATTATCAGACGCTGTTCCTAATGAATAATTGATTTGAGTCGCTTAAAGAAATGCTTGAAGTTCACAGCACGGACTTACCTTCACAGTTGGCCTCTTATCAGGATGCCTTTCAAACTTAAGCTGGTAATAGTCCAGCCAATTTTGAAGCCTATCTCTTCTCCTTGCAAGTTTAGCGAATTTGTTGCCATTATAGACAGCCTGAACAATGAATGGGCACATTATAATCTATAAATAGGATATAATGCAATAAAAATATCCGCTGGATTGAAGTGCATGAATTTGAACACGTCCTATAGAGTTACCAACTTATCATTCATCAATTTCTGAGGAAATTATTCCCCCGAGCCAGCTTTTAGGATACTAATTACCTGGTGACCAATATAGTGATTTGGGTGATTTTTCTGAAAGAAGTTATCCACAGCATCTGATATTGAACGACCAGATATATGAGGGATATTCCTGACAACAACCTGCAACAAGCACATGAATCCTAAGACTTGAAAAAATATGCCTCACTGTAATTGAGAAAGTGATAGGAACTCCAATATATAGCTGTTTGAAGTTGAAACTAGCAACATTCTTAATTTAAGTCCACTGTGTTATAAATTGAGTTAAAACTTTCTACTCACTGTGAATTGCTCTACACTCCTGCGTTGTGATGCCAAGAACCGCAGTCTCATTGATGCTACAGAATCATATTCTTTATACAGCAGGAAGCAGATCCAAATTGTGAACAGATATTCCAAAGCTATGTGAACAAAAAATCTGAAATTTATTGTAACTGTTAGACAATTAATATATCATCAGAGTGCATAATATAATTTAGAGGTGATATTAGACATTGAAAAAACATTTTATGAGAAAATTTGGTAGATTATCTGCTACTGATTATTGAATGTTTCATTCTTGTGCAAAATTCTGAATATGAACTTAAAGAGAGGACGAGTACACAATTCTTGTATGAGCTAGTGTCTTTGATTAAAATGACAAGACATCTTACCACGTTTATTTACGTATTTTGGTTGAAAAGTTCATGGTAATAGGTGAACTCTTGAGGATAAAGTAGGAAACAATTTCACATTTCTTACTTGTAGGGATATGTGCGGAGCACATCCCTAGATATGTACTAGGCAAGGTAGTCAAAGTATTACTAGGACATCATAGATATTGAGAATTATCTCCACATTCGATTGAGTAGGATGTTGAGACTTCATTTTCAAAGATAATTATACGTAGCCCTTCAGCTCAATACCACTCCCATTTATAATTAGACATTTAAAGATATGCTTCAATCAGGTTTTTCCTACAGTGGTTCTATGTTCCAACAGTGACTTGTAAAGTCCATATCAAGAGAAGGAAGCACCAACTTGAATGAACCTGAAAGCATAATATTTTGAATTTTTGTTTACATGTTTTGTTAGCAGGATACAAAATGAAAGCACCTTATAGATTTAGCGGGAACGTTTGATATTGAGAGTTTGTCTATATCGCTCACGACCAGTTCTTTCTTTAAGAAAAGTAACGTCCCACTTGATACATTGACAGGAATAAGGATGAGGAGAGTTACGATTGCTGTTGGAATAAAAATCTTTAAGCTGCAAGACAGAAAGAAAAGTCATCAAAATTCTTGCAAGAGAACAGTAGTAGAATAGTTCTGATACCAATAGAAAATAAAATAGAGCAACGGAACAGAAAAGTTTTTTCAATACAGACAGAAATTAGAGCAACCATAAGTTCTTAAAAGGCTGAATAATCCGCCGGTGTGATCCGTGGCAAGTTCTTCGATAATAATTGTTCTTATGATAGTAATCCTTGAATTATTTTTAAAAAGGGGTCCAAAGTCCAAACCACTGAAAATGTTCAGGAGAAGGATAGTTTATAGTTTGAAGGAACAAAAACTCAACACATAAAAACAGAGTGGTGTCTATAAAGAACTCAAAAGGAGCTGGAATCAGCAAAGGAGTGAAAATGAATAAAAGCAATGCAACGAAAAAATTTGTTTCTGAAAATTTTTAAATGTTGTGGCTGCACAACAACAGCGCACCATTTCCAATTCCAATTGAAAAGGAAGATACAAGAAACGCGTTAGAAATTAAGGCAATGCATACAAAACGAGCTTCATCGGCACAAGCTCGGGATATTTTGCCATAGTATCACCGGATGAGCATAGCAAATAGACAACAATTCACCTCAGCCACAATGAAACTCATTTTCACTAAATTGAAAAGCTGTAACAGCCTATGTAACATCAACAAATTCTAAAGTTATACAAAAAGAGCTAAAAGAGAGCAACCCCAAAGTATAAATTCTGAGAAAAACGGCAGAGTCAAGGCCAGCATGGGAGATAATCTCGGACTCGCTCATTTTCATAGACTGAGGCATCCAGTTCAAGAACGAGAGATATGTCCAGAGGTTAAGATTCACAAATTTTCCCACGAAATTACGAGAGCTCCTGGGGCTGCTTCTTCCTCCACAGATATACCATTTGGGGAAGTAGACTCTGTCATTGATGGGTTGAATCCTGAGCACAGCAAAAGCAAGCAAGAACGCAAAAGCAGTGAGGATATTGATGAGAGCAGAGACTCCAATGTCCGCCAGAGTAGCCATTGTAGAAACGAGAGGAGACCGAGGAATATCTGGAAGGAAAAGGAATAGAAGACAGAGAAAGAGAAGGCAAAGAATAACAGATTTCGCAGCAAAACCAAATTGTTTATTACAGAGAAAAGTGGGTTCTTCGCTGTTTGGACTTCACAGTAATAAACTGCTATAAAAAAATCGAACTTGGCTTTATTTGATTCTGACTTGGAGAGCAATAAGAGGCGAGGCTTGCATGTGCGAGTGAAGACGACGACGCGAGAGAGGGAGAGGTGATAAACGGTGGCTGAGGTAATGTAATGATGTGCCTCGTGTGAGGAATAGTTACGTTTCACACTGTAAAAAAAAAAAAAATTATTATTATTCTGTGATTTATAAAACATAAGGAACTTAGTTCTGAAATTTAAGGGGAAAGGGGATTCAATTAATATCACTGATAATAATAAAAATAATGATTAAAGTTAGAGATGTAAATTTGTCTGATATTGTTGTTCATTTGATTGTCTACGTCCATGTCTGTGTCTTACATTGAAAGGCTGAATTAAAAAAAAAAAAAAAAAGAGAGGCTTTTTTTTTTTAATGTTTTCGTTTCACGCGGCGCGAAATGAGGGTGTAATGGGATGGCAAGATCGCTACATTAACGGCAACAGATTGGCTTTGCAT
>QFDD01120178.1:0-42301 GCA_006871305.1 Vachellia collinsii
TTATGGTGGCATGGTTTTGTTGTAAATTAATGAATCTTATTTTGCCATTGATTGATATATAAACATTATTTTTGAGATCAGCCACATGGTAGGTAACGTGATTTGTTCATTGTTATAGATTTTAAATTGGATACCGATACTAGTATTGCTGGTCTTTGAATTTATTTTATCTAGGTTTCTTTTCACAACATTAAACTATTTTTTAACGATTTAAAATTCTAGTCAAAGAAGCAATCACAACTTAAAATATAAGTTTTTGAGTTTGAGCTCTTGTAAATCCATAAAACGTTTTTGGGATGCTTATCTTTCGTTCTGGCAAATATAATTTTTAAATACCTTCTCTACTTAAAAAAACCTTATTTCATATAATATTAAGACGTAGTCATATGAATCACACCTACTTTTTTTTAATGAAAAAGGATATTCACATCAACATGCAAATAATAGGAGGAGGAATATAATATGTATTTTATTGATTTAAGTTAAGCCTCTCCCAGCAATTAATCACCCCATGATTCTAACTATAAGCCCCTCATCTGTAAACGGAGGCTTATAACAAGACTTCACATAAACTTATATAGATTTAATCTCTTCGAAAATATTATAAAAATGTAATTTTAATCCAAAATCACGGCATATATATTAATTTAATTTTAATCATATCCATAGAATGCAATATATATTGACCTAAGTACAACTATAAAAAACTATAAAATTTAATTAAAATAAAAAATAGTAAAATTCACTTTGATTATATGAATATTTTCATATATTTAAAAATATAATAAATATACGTGTGATATTATAGGAATTAATTGATCCACCGTAAAATAGTTAAATAATGAGATAAATAGGTCTGAGTTTAGAGAATGGGCCAAGCCCATACTTTTGGCCTCATAATAATTATATCATTAAGCTGGGCCACTCTTCATTTGGGTTCAGGCCCATAGATTACCAATCCATTTGATTTCTGAAAGCTTAAAGCCCAGGAATATTTTTTTTGCCGAATGAAAGCCCAGGAATTATTAATGCCAGTAAATGATCGAGATGGTCCAAGGACCAAATTTAAGTTATACACAATCCATCCTTTCAACATATATAATAATATTTGTAACAAATTTTATTATTTATAAGTTATAGATTATAGTATGTACGATGACATATTTTTTTTAAATACTTTTCAAAAACATTTATATATGATAAATGAGGTATGTTATCCATACAACATTATTTTTATATTGAACATAATGAAGACAAAATTGGACAAAACTCCAGCCTATTTACTGATATTTATTAGGTCCGATTATCCAATCATATTGATAAGTATTATTCTTATTATCAATAATGATCAAAACTTTATTGATGTGAATTTTCATTGCTAAGTAAAGTCTACAGGGCCGGATTTGAATAAAGAATCGGAATTGATCAGAAACAAAAAAGCCCAAGTTTTTTGGAAAAAAAATTTGTCATATAAATATATATAAAATACTCACTTCAATTGTAAATATAAGAGTTAGTAGTAGTATAAATGTATGTTTCAGTTTTAAAAACAATATTTCAATATATTTTATCTACAAAATTAATATATTTTTTTGCATAAAAACACTAAGAAAGTTTTCGTTAAATAACTAATTTAATTAAAATAGGAATATATAAATAATAAATAGGGAAAATGACATGTAAGTCCCACGCAAGGTTAAAAATAGCAAAAATGTCCCGTGAATTATGCCTACTCGCCCAATGGTCCCTTGGGACCTCAGTGCAAAATGTTTCTCCTGTGCAATTACCTTTATGCCTTAATTGTATAAACGCATTCCCCACCGAAAACCCATTTAAAAACATGAAAACCATTTGAAAATGAAAATAGCGTCACAAACGGAGAGCTTAGTTCGAAAGCCGTCATGTGGGGAAGAAGAAGATCGTCATCACGTTGCTGGAAAAGAAGTCATCGCAGTTGAGATTCACAAGTCCAATACCAAACACCATTAACAAGTTGAGCATCAAGGATTGACAAGTCCAATAGCCGCCGTTGACAAGTTGAAAAGCTGGATTGACAAATCCCACCGACATCGACTTTTCACTCGAGTTTTAGGCTTCCAAACTCGAGTTTCGAAGCCAAAATCAAGTTTGGCCTTCAAAAACTCGAGTTTTGGCTTCAAAACTTGAGTTTTTTTTTTTTTAATAAAATTGCCATTGACAAGTTGAGCATAAAGGATTGACAAGTCCAATAGTCATCATTGACAAGTTGAGAAGCTAAGATTGATAAGTCCTTTACTCATATGGTATAACTTGAGTTTTGAAGGCCAAAACTTGATTTTGGCTTCGAAACTCAAGTTTTGAAGCCCAAAACTCGAGTTTTGGCTTCAAAAGTTGATGTGGGTAGGGACTTGTCAATCTAGTTTTTTAACTTGTCAATGGCGGCCATTGGACCTGTAAACCCCTTATGCTCAACTTATCAATGGTGTTTGGTATTGGATTTGTGAATCCCAGCTATAATGACTTCTTCTCCAGCGACGTGATGACAACTTTCTTCTTCCCCATGTGACGACAACTCATTCCATGCTGGGTTTCGCTGTCGCCTAAGCTATTCTCTCCCTTTCTCTCTATGTGACAGCCTCAATGGTGCGTGGGAAGGAGGAAGACGAAGACGAAGATGGTGATGGTGATGGAGGCAATGAAGGCATCTTGGGTTTCCTCTGTTTCTCTGTCTCATCTCTTCTCTCTATTTCTCTTTTTTCCGCTTTGGGTACAATGGTAATTGCGCAAATACAATTTCTTCTGTGGACGTCACTTGGGAGTCTCCAATAAGTCCCATGGAAGAGGAGAAATGATTAAAAAGTCTCAATAGAAACTTCACTTATTGGAGGGAGGGATTGACAAGTCCAACAGTCACGATTGACAAGTCCAAAAGTCACCATTGACAAGTCCAAAAACAGGGAGGGATTGACAAGTCCAACAGTTACCATTGACAAGTTCATTACCCACTATTGACAAGTCATATAGCTGCATTGACAAGTCCTAAGTTTTGAAGCCAAAACTCGAGTTTTGGCATCAAAAACTCGAGTTGTGGCACCAAAACAAGAGTTTCAGCCCCGCAAAACTCGAGTTTCGTTGCCAAAAACTCGAGTTTTGCCTGCGTGGGTAAGGGATTGCGATGACTTTTCTTCTTCGACGATGATGACGAACTGTAAAATGGAGGAGATTGAAATGCTTCTTCTCCGGCCCAGCGATGACGACTTATGCTCTCAACGACGATGACTCCTCAGTCTCTCAGTGACGACGATAGCGATGTCATCTTCTTCGACCCTCGGTGCAGCGTCTTCCGGCGACTGTGACGGAATGCTACGGTAATGGGTTGGAAAATGCTCCTCGGCTCTCGCATTCATAATGGGGGCAATTTAGGTAAATGTATATGAGATTCATATTTCATTGAGGTCCCAAGGGAGCAATCAGTAAGGAGACGCATTTCATGGGACTTTTTTGATATTATGTAGCAACCATGGGATCCTAATGCTATTTTCCCTAATAAATAGGCCCTATTATAGAAAAGAAGCGATCCCAGGCTGCTAGCCCATTCACACCGATCCCTTTAGGCCAAGAATGAGAATCCCATCTCTTGGCGCTAATTGCCTCTCACACTTCGCTTCTTTTGGCGCTAATACTGTAATAGTGCGTGTAACATTTTCATGCATATAAGGTCCGACGCCTCACACCTTCTGTCAATCGCTCCTTTTTCGTCTCCATGGACGCGTCGGCCGTTCTGCAGTGCAAGCGAAGCGCCGGTCCTTGGCGGTGCTCCGAGGTAGCGTCGCGGGGAAAATCATACTGCGAGAAGCACCTGGCGCAAATGAAGAGTTACGGCAAGAAACGAAGAATCAAGGAGAAAGAAAGAGAGGAGGTGGAGATAAACCGTAATTCGAGTTCCAGGAAGAGGAAGAATGCTATGGTCTGCAGGGAATCGGAGTGGGGAGTGTCAGACTCCGAGTTGAAACGGGAATCGGTCCAAGTACGAGAGTTGAAGGTCTTTGCTGGTTCGAAGAAGAAGAAAATGTGTGATGGTAGAAGAGTAAATAACACAGTGAAGACAGTGTTCAAGGTACATTCCAGTGAAGAGCGGGGACGGCATTGTTCCTCGCCGGAGAAACCATCCATGGTTATGGTAGGTCTTAAAGAGCTGCTAATTTCAGTTCTAGTATGGGATAGAAAATATGAGCTATTTTTTTCGTATATTTACGTATTATATCGTATGGCGTCAAAATGTTTCTACAAAACAAGAGAGTGAATTTTCTAACGCAAAATTCGTGTTTGAAAGAGTGCTCTTAGTGTAGCAAGAAGCAACCACATCCTTGGGTAAGAAAGCATGCGAATTGCTTATTCCGTCTGGAAAGCACGGGCACTTTAGTTATATTGTAAACTTTTAAGAAGGGGAGATTTGTTCAAATGTGAAGAGAACAATTCACCATAAGGTGAGAGAATCCGATTATCGAAGTAATCACACGCCAGACTGATGCCACTTTATATACAAGACTGAAGTGATCAACTAGTCATTGATGTTCAGTCTATCATTTTCAAATCCTAATCATAGCACGGCCCAAGGCTCTTGAATAAGATGATCTGGCCTTTTTCTGCCCACCTGGAACTCTCCATTATCTTTGAGATCTGTTCCTTGGTGGGTATACTTCCCAAATCACCTAAATATCTTTCTTCGCTACCGATGTTCCAAGGCAAGGGTTGAGGTTGGGTTTAATCCCCAGTTTATATCTATTCCAATGGCTAGCAAGAGACCACACTGTGAAGACAAATACTTACTAAAAATCGTCTTAGTTGCAGACATGCGTCCCGATGTAGAATCAATAAAGTGATTCAGGATCATAAGACTCCGTTTAATTTTAGACCGAATTCAGGATCTATAGGAAGGTTGCACTTCTTGTCTCCCGTGTCTCAAATGGGAGGATCATGAGGAATTTTCTTCAATCATGAGCATTAGGGTAACATAGTTCCTCTAGTTATTGGGGATTTTCCTTGAAAGGTGAATGCTAGATGGAATAATGCAATTTGAAGTCTGCTTAAATCTGAACGGTTGGATGCCAGTTTGGGAATGCTTATGTCTCAGAGTATGGCGTTGCCTTGTCAACTAGACGTTTAAGGTGCATTCCCATTAGATCTAGATCTTCATGAGGGGTGAAGAGGTGCTATTGGGAGTTGACCAGTTGATATTTGGTTGGATGAAGCCCTATTTGAATAAGTGTTCATTGTAGCCTGGTAAAATTTTATAATTGCTTTATATGCTCAAGTAGGAGGATAAAGATAATTTTTATGGAAAACATTAATACTTCATACATTTGCTGGAAGTCATTAATTGCAATAATGAAAATTTAATTTTGAATTTCATCATAATTTTGGCTTCTCAGGATTTGCACAGGAAAACCAAGGAGGGGGGAAGTTTGATGTGTCATCAGTGCCAGCGGAGTGACAAGAATGGTGTTGTCTTCTGCTTAAAGTGTGTCAAAAAACGCTACTGTTATGATTGCCTCAAGAAGTGGTAGGATTTGTTCATATTAGTCTTATGCTTTACATTTCTTTTTCTTTCTGATAAGTATCATATTATGTAATTCTAATGAAGGAATTGATTAGTTTTTTGCATTAACGTATATTAAAAGCTTTAGGCCTTCTAATGTAGCTGGCTGCTCATTGTCAATGAGATGAAATAGGTACCCAGGAAAAACACAAGAGGAAGTTGAGAATGAATGCCCATATTGTTGTGGCAATTGCAATTGTAAAGCTTGCCTCCGAGAGGTTCCTGTGCCAAGGGTAGATGATTTCCTTTCTTATTGTGGCTTCTTTCCATAGGATTTAGTCAAAATTGTGAGTTTGAAAATATTTCATTGATATGCGCACTGTTAATGTTGTCTAACTGTGCTTCGTCCCTGGACAGCATCCAGAAATGGATGACAGTGCCAAAATAGAACGACTGCAGTATTTACTATACAATGCTCTGCCCATTCTTAAGCATATTTATAAGGAGCAGAGCTCTGAGCTAGACGCTGAAAGAAAAATAAGAGGTAACGTTTTGGGGATACAAACATATAGAAATTTAATTTGTTTACTGATTCTTTGTTCTTGTTTCTGGTGTTAGGTAATCAACTGCAAGAAATTAACATAACAAGAACAAAGTTAGACGCAAGTGAGCGTCTGTACTGGTATGTTGAGCACTGATGATTTTTTTTCCCCCGGTTAATGAGGCTTTGAGAAGGGAATCTTCTCATAGCTTTATCTTTTTCTTCGCCTTTGGTTTTGTCTGGGTTTTTGTACAATGGAATGCTGTATTTGCCTTACCCATTCAACTGATTAGTGGATAGCGCGTTGTTTTTGCATTAAGCAACTAAACTTGTTTATGAAAAGGTGTTGGTGTAATAAAATCCATAAAACACTTGATACACGATCAATGAGGCTGTGACCAATTTCAAGAAAAAGAAGTATTATAAGCTTCTGGGTTCATGCAAAACTTTGGTAAATTCCATGTAGTACTTTTTTGAATTGCAATATCAAATTAATTTTCTTGTGCCTTTGTTATGGTTCCCTGATGAATGACAGTGATAATTGCCGTACATCTATTGTCGGATTTTACCGAAGCTGTCCCAACCCCAGTTGCTCTTATGACCTATGTCTTGTTTGCTGTCAAGAGCTTAGAGATGGTTGCCAACCTGGAGGCATAGAAACTGAAACATTGCATGGACAGTTTGTAGAGAAAGATGGGAACCAAAATTCAACTAGGACTTGTAGTAAGACTCATACAGACAGATATGGTTGTGAAAGCCAACTCTTACCTAATGTTTTTGATATTCAAAGTGATGGAACTTCTCCATTTCCTGAATGGCGGGCTAATAGTGATGGTAATATTCCATGTCCTCCTAATCAGCATGAAGGTTGTGGCACTGCATTGCTACAATTGAGACGCACTTTTAAAGTTGATTGGGTGGTGAAGCTGTTAAAGAGTGCAGAGGAGCTCACAAGAGACTACAGACCCCTGGACGTTGATGTTTCTGCGAAGTGCTCTTTATGCTGGCCAAATTTGGTTGAAGGGAAATTCAATTATGAGGTCAGGCAGGCAGCATCCAGGGATGATGGTCAAGATAATTTTTTATACAGTCCGAATGCCGTTAACATGTCTGATGACGAAGTTGAGCATTTCCAGAGGCACTGGATGAGGGGAGAACCTGTGATTGTGAGAAATGTTATGGACAGGACATCTGGCCTTAGTTGGGAACCAATGGTTATGTGGAGGGCTTTTAGAGAAACAGGTTCTAGAACGAAGGATAAAGAGGAAACACGTAGTGTAAAGGCCATCGATTGCTTTGATTGGTGTGAGGTATGTCAACAGATGAAAATCAATCTGAATAAAATTTTATTATATACTGACAATTTAATTTCTCAACATCTCGCTGTTACACAGGTGGAGATCAATATTCACCAATTTTTTGCAGGCTACCTAGAGGGTCGAATGCATAAGAATAGGTGGCCAGAAATTCTGAAATTGAAAGATTGGCCTTCAACAACCTTGTTTGAAGAACGTTTGCCCAGGCATGGTGCTGAATTTCTTACAGCTCTACCCTTCAGGGACTACACTGATCCAAAATCAGGTCTTTTGAATCTTGCCAGTAAACTTCCTGATGGCTCACTGAAACCAGATTTGGGACCCAAAACATATATTGGTTATGGGTTTTTTGATGAGCTTGGCAGAGGTGATTCAGTGACAAAACTCCACTGTGATGTGTCTGATGCGGTAATCTGTGCACATTTTAATTTTTAGAGGACAGCCAAGGTGTCTGTGTTGTATAGTTTCCTTTTCTTTCCTTTATTTTTCACTTATTTACAGATTCAAGAGTGGATTTTTGTAGTGTTGCTTGTCTATTAAGTTTGCGTGAGTTGGTTGTCCTCTGCCAATCATTGATTCTATTTGCTGGTTTTTTGATGGGGCACTTCGGTTGAAAATTGTTGGTCTCTTATGTGCTTGGTGTCAACATAACAGGGTTTCATATTGATTCCTCCAGAAATAATTGCACAGGTTTCATTATTTTTCTGAATGAGCTTTTACAGGAGCCTCAGATTAATTTGTGAATTATATTGTCATTGGATGACGAGAAAGTCAATGAGAAGTTAGAAATTCCTTTGAGTGAAGAGAAGTTTATAGGGGTTGAGCATCTTCTTCTAAACTTTATGGGGTGGTAAATAATAACTGAATGAAAGTTGGAAACTGAAGTAATTGATGGTGCTTAAATTATTTATCAGAAGGATAACTGGGTTATTGATTGGCGATAATGTTGGATTTCAAGGTTTATTTTTTAGCCATATAAGCATGGCCTTGATCTCATGCTTGTATTAAAATGGATGGGACATGTCCTCACACACAAATTCTCTGAATGTGAGCACGTGCATGCATGTGTCATAATGTTGACTACTTCTACCTTCAAATACACCTTTCTAATTTCGTGCAGATGATCTACTAGTTGATCAATTTGCAGACTGTCTACTTATTGTCACTTCCAAAATCTTCTACGTCATAGAACCTTTAATGCGTCACATCTGATTAAAGAGCCTCTCTGCATTCACAATGCCTTTTTCATTCTTCTAGCCGTGGTTATCTGTAATTCTGTATATAATTGCAGCTGATATCGCATTATAATTTTGTGATGGAGGTTTAGGTTAATGTATTGACCCACACAACCAAGGTGAACATTGGTGCGTGGCAACAAGAAAGCATAAAAGAATTGCAAGAGCAATACGCAAAAGAAGACATGCAGGAACTATACTGTGAAGCACATAATGATCTTGATGGAAGGCCCAAATCAAATGATGGAAAGACTGAGGATGGTGTTAACATTTTTTCTTCTAATAGCCAAATAGATGAACATATTTCATCAGCATCGAAAGGCTCAACTGTGAAGCCAGAAATGTCATCAGTACTGAAAGACTCAACTATGAAGTTAGAAAGTTCATCAGCATTGGAAGACTTGACTGTGAAGTTAGACATTTCATCAGCTTCTGAAGGCTCAACCGTGAAGTTAGAAACAGCGGACACAGAACAATTTGGTGAGAGCAGAAACTGCTCTGCCTCCGGCCGAAATGTTGTGGAAAGAAGCTGCTCTGCAGATAATGTTAGTATTATATC
The DNA here is from genome assembly GCA_006871305.1 of Vachellia collinsii. Classification (NCBI taxonomy): domain Eukaryota; kingdom Viridiplantae; phylum Streptophyta; class Magnoliopsida; order Fabales; family Fabaceae; genus Vachellia; species Vachellia collinsii. The sequence continues at coordinate 9,170 of QFDD01120178.1, forward strand.
CGCTGAAGTTTCAGATCATGCCAAGACTCTCGGACAGAAACATGAACTTACTCAATCTGCACGTAACTCAAACTCTTGTTGTAAGAGCAATGTCAATGACAGAAGCAGGACTGACTTTCTTGACAAGTTATCTAATGATCCAGAGTCCCACAAATCAAAACAAGGTCTGGTAGAAGATTCTGTAGAAACTAATCATGAAGCTGAAGTTGTCCATGGTGGTGCTGTTTGGGACATCTTCCGTCGTCAAGATGTACCAAAACTAATAGAGTATTTAAGGAAGCATAATAAGGAATTCCGTCATATCAACAATCATCCTGTAAATTCTGTGAGTATTGTTACCTCTCTGTTTTCACTTTTCACTTTATTAACCGTATATGGAGAGCCAAGTCCTTTTATGATGCTGGTTTCAGGTTATACATCCCATTCATGATCAGACATTTTTCTTTAATGAGAAGCATCAGAAACAATTGAAACGTGAGTTTGGTAAGATACCCATCTGATATGCCTGGTTTAGACTTGGAAATTTTAAAAGTATCACCGCATCTTAGTTATTATCTGATGCTATGTGCTCTATATAGGTGTTGAACCCTGGACTTTTGAGCAACATCCTGGTGAGGCTGTTTTTATCCCCGCTGGATGTCCCCATCAAGTGAGAAATAGACAAGTAATTGATCCTCTATTGACGAGCCGTATATTTGGAATTCATGCTAATATAATCTACATTTCTCACACATTGAGGGGAAAAAATTGATTGTTTTTTGTTATATCTGCTTTGGTGCATTCTGATCATTGGTCTCAACATCATAAGCAAGCATATAATATGAGTAAGAAGTTAAGATCCATGTCAGGGGATGGAAGTTAAATAACTTCCGGTGATTTCTTCTTATTAATTAATTATAAAAATACAAGATTTACTGTAATTTACAAGTATTGGAAAAAATAATCAAGATGAAATTGGTAATTAAATAACGTGTAGCAACAAAGTATTTTGATTTTTTTTTTTAATTTCTTCATGAATCAGATTAGAAAGAAGGAGAAAAAAGATAGTCCAATCCTTTTTTGTGATCGTATCCCCCCAAGCCCTAACAGAAAATCTAGTTATTCTTAGCAATATTTTTTCATCTGTTATGCATTTGAATGTTATTTCTCATAATTACATTGCTTTGTTATTTTGTCATTTTGTCATAGTTATTTTCTCATCATTCTATTCATCAACCAGTCTTGTATAAAGGTGGCACTCGATTTTGTTTCCCCGGAAAACATTGAAGAATGTGTACGACTAACTGAAGAGTTTCGTTTGCTTCCAAAGAAACACAGAGCCAAGGAGGATAAATTGGAGGTCAGCTTCTTTATTTATTCTCTGTTTCATCTGCCATCTTAGCTGTGCATTTTATGAGTTTGATTGGTTTAGTTTACTGCTGTTAAGTGATTTGGCTTTGCATGTTCTCATATTGCTGTGTTTTAATTGAAAATATTATATTATAGCTCTTGCGTTGCGAAGAGTCACCAATCAAAATTTCTTGCGCCTTTGAAAAGTACATTGCAACCTGTCAATTTTCCTCCACTTACAGGTAAAAAAGATGACACTTTATGCTGTCAGTTCGGCTGTCAGAGAAGTAAAAAAACTGATGAAGTCTCCTGATGAGTAAGATTGGTTCTTTGTCCTCAACATTGGCTGGACTTCAAATATTTCTTTTGTTTAGTTTACGTGTGGTTGTTTATTTGAATCTTACTCTCTTATTAACAGTTGAGTTCTTGGTCTGGTGATAGATTTGTAAGACAGTCATGTTATCCACTGCTAAGATGAGGTGAAAATAAGTGACCTAGAATCTTCCGCAGTACTGCTACATGGAGGGATTCGTTTCATGTATAGAAGTATTCTATCAACAGAATTGTTATGCAATGTCAATAAAATCATCAGAGCATATTCTTACTTGCTGATGAAGTCTCTTGTCAACACAGGATTTGCAGGTGGCAATTTATAGGAACTGACCACAATAAACAGTTAGATATATGTATGGCTGAAATGAGTGATGAATGAATTTCTAAATAAGTAGTAAATCGTATGCATGGCTTGAAGTGCATTTTACTTGAAGAATATTTTTTTAAGCACATGTATGTTCTATTAAAGATAATTATATTCATAACACTATTAAACACTAAATACAAATATCTCTTTCAACGGAGATTCAAACATTAATTGCTTACGTTGTGATGGAGTAGCTCATTTTGATAGAATCAACCCTCGTTGATGTGCCTAAAGTGGGATTCATTCTACACTTTCTATCTTCTGTGCTTTTGATGAACTGCACTTCGGGACATTCTAGTACATGATGAATATGGCACAACCGTAGAATCATGTCCCTGCAATTTTTTCTTTGTTAAAATAAAAGAGGAATTTTTTCCCTCATTTTATTCTTTAGACTTGCTCTGCAGCAGATGGCACGAGATGGCCACTGCTTTTTAATTTTAGGGTAATTTTATAATAAAATATTATAATTCATTATTTTTTTCGATTTTGAAATTTTCATACGCAATTTTTCATTGGAACCTTTTATTTTATTGTTATTTTATGAATTGGATGTGATATGTTAATGTTAAGGAATTTTCTTGAAGTTTATTTTCTGTGGAGATGACTTGTCAAACTTGAGTTTTGGGGAGGTAAATTTTATTTATAATTTTAAATCTTGTGTAGCAAATTGTTGGATACTTGTGTTTAATTAAAAAAAATAATATGGTGATTCGGTCATTAAAATAATAATAATAGATTGCTTGACAATAATAAAACACAGGTGTTTAAGGTTATTGAAAATTAAAAATTTGTGATCAAGTTTTGAAAATTAAGGCATTGCTTGCTTCAATTTAGGATTAAATTCGGAGGGAGTATCTTCCCAAAAAGTCCACATCAAATTGCTTGCTTAACCGGAAAAACAAGAAAGAAATATAATTTATACCATTCTAGGAATTAAAAATTAGTTAATTTTACAAACCATTGTATATCCTAACTCAAACATTGTATAAGAAAAGTTTTTAACATGAAATGAATACTTTAAAAAAATCCTTGAATTTGAAAAAACTGTCATCAGGCCAAGCCTCCTGCCCTCCTTTGAGGAACTATCTTTCAAAATTTTTTTTTGAAAAATATAGTAAATATTATTTATGTAAAATTTTAAACAACTATTTTTTTTCAAGGAAAATTAGAGTAAAAGACCTGAAATAAATAATATTTATTATGAAAGCTTATAAAAGTTGTAATTATATAAAATGATCAAAAATAAAAATATAAAATTAAAAATAGTAAATTGGTCATAACAATAATTTCTATTTTTCCTCTTGCATTCTTTTACACACTATATTTTTAAAATGATATAAAATCTTAAATTTTACTAAATTAAACATAATTTTTCTCAATTTTTACTGGAAAAAATTACACTTTGTTTGATTTTTTCAAAATTATATATTTTCAAAACTTAACACAAATTTTAATTAAAAATAAAATTATATAATATTCATAAAAATTAATGTCTTTTATAATTTATTATATACATTTAATAAAGTTATATAAGTCTAGCAAATAAAAATAAAATTTACTCAGTTTAAAATAATTTAAAAAAAGTTTATTTGATTTATTTTTAGTTTAGACGAAATTTATGGTAGTTAAAAAATGGATGTAATGTTAATAAAATAAAATATCTAGATAACCTATCATATTATGTAAAAATATAAAATGGATATATTTTTTATTTTTATAAAAAATTTAATTGATAGTAGGTTTGATAATGTAAATTAAAAAACTTGATGTTATATTGATTAGTTAAATGATTTATAGATTATATAAATATAAAACTTAGTAAAAAATAAAAATTAATACAACCATGTCACATGTGATTTATAAATAGTTTTAGTTTTAATTTTATTTATTTCTAATTTTAAATGTAATAAATAATATAAAATTTTTAGTTATAAGCAAATTCATAATTTTAAATTTCTATTTTAAAGTTTTATTCTTTTAAATAGTTATTATTGATCAGTTTATAATAAATATTATTTTTTGTCTCATCCTTTATTTTAATTTTCCCTTTTAAAATGTATTTTAAAAAATTTAAAGGATATAATATTTTATAAAGATATACCCACCCGCAAACTCTTTTTAATAAGGATTATCCCCAAAAATATCCAATTTGAGAGTTAAAAAATATATTGGAGAGTGGAAACCATCATCATCTGGCCTTCTGGTGTTCGCGGAGAAATTTCCAAAAACGCAAAAACAGCCGTCGTAATCTGCTCGCAGCGATACCCTATCCTCCCTTCCTCTCTCTTTGCCTTCAAAGCTCTGAACCGCAACTCAGAATCTGTTTCGAGCTGAAGTTTCCGAAAACCCAAGTCCATCGATCGCCACCTCTAGACCCGCCCGGCATCTATTTCATATACAATTGGTTTTCTTTTCCAGGCTTTTGTCGGTTACGACCCAAAGAAGCTGAGATGAGTGTTACACAGACTTCGAAGAAGGGTTCTTCTCTTCCCCAGATTGTTAAGTTGGATAAGGCATTGAAACTGGTAAATGCCTTTTTTTTTTTATTTGCACCTTAACATCCTTGTAAACTATAGAGGCTTGTTAATCATATATTTGTGTTGCATGCTTGTTAATTGATATGTTTTCCATATTTGTACATGTTGATTTTAGCTATAATTTTAGGTATGAGTAGAACCACATATTTCTTCCCCTTAAAAGTTAATGGGATAGCACGTTCAATTGATTATATGTTCATGTATTTTAGATTTCACTATACGTAATTTGTAGTTCAGCGTCAAAATTGTAACTGTGACATAGTGGAAATTATGTTGCTTGCCAGTGTACACAGCAGTTGTTTTCATAGTCATTGCACAAAGACCTGAAGCTTTTGATATTACAAGCTTAAGATGTCCAATTGTTTCCGAGTGTTTTGCTGAATGATAAGCACGGAATTTGTAATGCTGTTGTTGGTATATAATATTTGGTTTCTTATGATGTATGAGAAAAAGAAATCAGGTGAAATACATTTCAAGTATCTGACATTTTAATAATGTCACAAACTGTAGGCAAACATTTTTGCCTCTTAAGTTCCTTTTTGTGAAGGTTGGGATTTGATTTGAGGGATGGGAGGTTGACTATGGTGAGATGTTGTATGAAATATTGTAATTTGCTGGGTACTGCTGGTAATTACTTGTCAATCATTCTAATTGGCAGGCCGAAGTATGGGTAAATCACATGAGCAAAGTTGAAGATGATGAACCAACAGATGCTGACAAAGAGGGTCGGCCTCCTAGGTTTGTTCGCAGTATATATGACCTCCATTGTTAAATTGTTTACTATGTCATCTTTGGCAAGTTTGTGCTATAACATTCTTTCACCATTATAACCATTGTTACACATCTATATAGGCTTGGTCTTGGTGCAAAAGTTGTTCGTCAATCCAAAGTAGGGCCCTCAGATGACCCTGTTGAACGGAAATTATATGCCAAGTTGGAGGCTAGAAAAAGAAAGGCTGCTCAATTGGAAGAGGAATCTAGATCATCTCAAAGACTTGGTGTTGAAGATGATGAAGACAATGTGGATGAAGATAGCAGAAGTAGTTCATTTATGAAAAAGGCAACACGACGTCCCTTGCCCTCAACCATACTAGTAAATAGGAAGAGGAAGTAACCTAACATTTCAGTTGTTCCTTCTATTCAGAAAGTCTATTGGCATTCTGTGACCAAAAAAGAAAGTCTATAGGCATTTACTGTAATTTTTTGGTTATGATATTTATGTAATTTAGATTATATACTTCATGAGATTTTTTTGGCCGAAATACTTCATGGGATTAATGGCTGATTGCAATTTGGTGTCGATTTAACTAATGAGCAACGCATTATGTTCGCCCCAAATTCTAAACAATTTGTAATTTGCTACAAGGCACTTGAACAACTTTCATTGTTGTAAGCTCAATATTTCATGGCTCGAGTTCCAGACTTGAGAACGCAACCTCCCAGGAGTTAAGGATGCGCGGCTTGAAAAGTGGTCCTATGAAGCGTGGATTTCGAGTTAGTTTAGGCCTGTGAAATGTCCTGTGACAAGGGGTTAGCTTGGGATACTGAGCGCATAAGCTGGGGAAAAAATATTTCAATGTTAAAAAAAGGTCATTATATTTCTTATATATATATATATCTTCCTTTTGAAACTAGTCAAGGTGAACTCTATTCATTATCTTCAACCTTGTTCAAACGTAAGGGGAATAAGACCCCTAAAGAAAGTTGCAAAGATGATTCCAACTAAATTTATGACACGCAAACTCATGTTATCAACATATGAAACTTGTAAAACCTACAATTTCACCAGCATCTTTGACTCACGCTGGATTAAGTGAAACACAACGAACAAAAGTATTGAAAGCGTTATTTTGTACTTTCTGCAAGCATTCCCAACTAAAATTATTTTTGCTTATTCGAATATCCACCCTCCGTCGCACTATTCTAACTTTATAACCACTATCAGAGATGTCAGATATGGCCAAGAGAAACACTGCTAAGGAATCTCCAAAATTCTCTAATAGTCTTGTCTATTTCCTTTCCCTTGAAGCATAATGTGTAACTTACTTTCCTTCAGCCTTCACCAGGGAATTTATCTGTTGGAAGGAAGAAGAGGTGATCGTTTGTCTTCTACATGTTGATGCTGATTTAAACTTCCCGCAATTTGGATTGAAGTTGAGACGATTCACTTTCTAGGCTTTCACTTACACAACTGAATACAGTGTCTTCTATCAGTTCTGCAAGAATTTCATCACCCATCTCAATAATGGCTGTTTCAGCATCACCTCGAAGGTCCATCCATGTTTCACTTCTTGCCATGTCTTTCTGAACAATTTGCTCCAAAGTATGCGGCCGAGGAAATGGAAGGAGATGCCAGCACACTCTCTGCCAGATCATAAGAACAACCTTCTTCATATCTGGATTTGGCCTTATGCTAGGTTTTAGAAATGATGCCCAAGGGAGTATCCCAAAGTAATGCCAACAAACATCCACAAGGACCTCATTGATACAGTCAAATAGGAGCTTCTGATCATGCCAAAGCTGGTTTGGGAAAAAACCTGCCTCATCAAACAAGGATTGATCCAGTATTTGGTTTGAGGAAAGGTACTTGATTCTTAGTTGGTCTCTATTTAAGCCAGAGGATTGCAGGACTGCTTCAATGTAGTCAAATATCAACTTATTTTCTTCAGTACAAAGCTTTCCTCCTGCAATTTGATCCACAGGAGAAGAGTCGTGATCTTCAAACTGAATTTGTATGGGTTGCACTGGTACTTTTTCTGAAGATCAATAGTGAATCTAAGGTTAGGTTCATTTTAATAAAATTTTCAAAAAGGCACCTCGTGGCTCTTGTGAAATGCGTACCAGGTTCAGATATGGTGTCTCGAGGGCTTATATCAAATGGTGTATCAAGAACGGACACAGGGCTTGGTCGCTCAGATTCGTCTGAACCACTTTCCATCTCTGCACCTTTCCTTGCGATTGAAGAGTGAGGGGATGATGATGGAGAAGAAAATAGAGGTTGGTTTTCTTCTGAGATTTCCTGTAGTGGGGGGAAAAGATATTGAGACAGTCAAAATGACATCTTATTGCAATGGAATTATTCCGCCAAAGGAGAAGACATGAAATTATAGCAAGGCATCGAAGAAAACTAGGAGCCCTCATCATTTATTTTTACTACACTTTTAGAACGTGCACCAAATTTCCCTTGATTCAAATGAAATTTTGATTCAGCACAAATTTTTGTAACTAGCATAATAGGGAAAAATAATCTTGTTTTATGCAAGGAAATGTTAGGACATTACCTGATTCAAACATAGAGAAGGTCTTGAACCATCAGATATCTCAGAGTCACATTTTGGGTCCCTTCTTGCTATTAAATCTACAGATTTAGAGAGAAAAATCCAAACTATTAACCTCTCTAATAGATTCAACAATATCTGCCCTAAATCTGAAGGAACAAATAATAAAACATTTTAAAAGTAGGTGCAAAGTGAAGTTTTCATAGCATCCATCTATCACTTAAATATAACTACTTTGAACATCATACCTTCGGGAACTATCTCATTCCTTACAGGATGACAACAGGTCCCTTCCACTTTATCATCATCAGTAAGATCAACTGGAAGATTTAGCTTCAATTTGATGTCTTGTACTTTTTCATTAGAACTTTCATCACAAATGAATGATGACTGCTTCTCTGGATCGTTTGTTGCCTGATCTGGTTGACCAAGAGTAGCAGCTTGAAAATCCTCATTAGCCTCCTGAATGTTTCCCGTAGTAGAAAATCTAGTCTGTGCAGTCACAAAGGTATGCTCATGCTCCCGTCTAGGACTTCCAATGGGAGAAAAGTAGTATTCAGGAAGAGATAAAATTCTCCCAAGGGTTTCTGGGATATGCCGACTTGAAAACTCCATGTTTTCATCTCCATTACCTATAATCTCATGTAGATGTTTCTTCGCCTCAGTGTATAAGTTGGAATCACTTTGTTTTAGACACCTAACATTTTCTTGATCCGTAGTCACCTCAGAGTCTCTCAACTTAACAGCCTTGTCTCCTTTCCTAGCATCAGATGTGGGTCTTGCTATTTTCTCAATGAAGAAATGGTCCTTATTGGGAGATTTCATTCCATTGTTGTCTTTTCCAAAGACCTTGCTGCCTTGTTCCATGTTTTGACACTCAGTAGAGAGTTTTCTGGGGTTTCCATGCCTATCCTTTCCCATAGCATGTTTCAATTTCTTTTTTATCTCCGTAAGAGAAAAATGTGAACTAACTCTAACATGGTGGTGACCTTTGGGATGGTTTATATCATGAGAATCTAAGGATGAGGCAAGATTGTCATCAGTTTCAGAATATGGCAAGCCAGTGGGACTGGGTTTGAAAATAACAATTCTCTTGGAAGACCCAGTGTTTTCATTTCCTTTTGATGGATTTTTCTCTTGAGGCATCATCTTTTTCCAGAAAAGGTGGCGCTGCTTGTGGTTGACAACCTCTATGGTTTGTCTCAGACTGCTAGGTTCTTGTTTGGACATGTCGAAGCCGGTAACTGAGTTGTCTTCTCTGAAATCTGTCCCCTGAGCATTCCCCAACTCTTGAACATGTTTCCTTAAAAGTGAGTTTGGATCTTGTAAAAGTCTAAGAAACAACTCCTTATCTGAACTTATAACCTGAAGGACTTGCATGAGTTCCTCTGAGCAGACAAATTTTTCACCTTCTGGCAGATCTTTTCCATTATATACGATCTGATTAACAAATTCATTGATTGCATCTTTTACATTGCTTTCAGCCATAACATTCTTCTCATTCAGTTGCGCAAGAACTTCACCATCATGGTCACGCACCACAGTACAAGCATCTTTGAAATGAGAAAAACCTTCGATTATATTGTCCAAATCAATACTATTTCTGGGCTCATGCCTTGAATGCTGATTATGTGAGAGCTCAGATTCAAAAGTTGCATCAGACTTTAAACCCTGCGTGTCCATATCACAGCTTTTCTTGCGAGATTTCTTTTTCCTCTTGGAATCTATCTTCAGGGGATTTGGAAGCCTTAATCTGGATTCTTTTAATTCTCCTTCAGTACTATCTATGTTTTTCATCATATCTTGGTTAATTAACATCTCCTCTTGTATGAGTTTCTTCACGCAAGGCTTAACAGTATCAGTTGTAACCATTGTTCTCTTGGTCTCTCTACCATCCTGACAGATTCATGATTCAGTAAATCCAATAAATATGGAGACAAATATTTTATTAGTGCCCTAGAAAATTTTCAATTCTCCCTAAGTTTCAGGTTTGCATAAGAATACGGACGTAAAGACTTACAAATTTTACTTCACAATCTTCATCCAAATCGCTCAACATCCCGAACTTATTCTTCGAATGCACAAAACCTGTGTAGGAAAGAAATGATGAGGTTTAACAATCATTCACCAACCATGCTTTAAAAGGAAAGGGTATTTTCTATGAAGCAGTTCACTTAAAATAAATTGGTACGCAGACAGACATCAGAAACCAAAAAAATTGCTTCTAAAGGTGAATGTGGCTCTGAAACTCGTGAAATATAAAACAAGGTCTAGCCAATCGTTTGTCCAGTCCAAATTATCCACCATCTTACACACACAAGCGCGCGCGCGCACAAGTCTTGTTTGTTATAGTATATTCTTGGTGGAATAATTCTCAAGTAATTAAGAAAATGTATCAGTTTTAGAACAAAAATACAGACATTTAAGTGCAGTTCTCACTTTTCTCACCAACAACGTGCTTGCTGCTGTGCCGAGCATCTGTAATCAACTTCTGAGTTGGGCGACCATGGCGGAAATCGAATATGCTAATTATGCCCCACATGCATCCTGAATGATCCCTCTCATTCCTCTTAGGACGTTTGTGTGATCTCTTTCCCATTATGATCTCCAACACTTCACTTTCTTCTCTTGTAAAACCTGTTTGATAACAAAATCATGAAGTAAATACACACGACAGATCTGTCTAACGCCATAAAACTAAAATGCTGGAGAACACTGTCATATTGTCCAAGAAGTAGAAGAAGAAGACTGTCATATGGATGCAGACAAAGTAAGTTCTGTGCATAAACTATTTTTTTTTTTTTCCGTTTTTTAATTCATCAACCGATAGCTTAGTAACACTATGATAGTATTCAAACTCGATCATCTGGTTGATGGGAACAAAGATATGGATTTTCACTCAAAATGGTAATCAATTTTGAGTCAATTGATGAGAATAGAAAAATCATACGAAAAGATGAAGATTAGAAGTATGAAATGGGAACCTCTTATTCAGGGACCTTTTGACTCAACAATCACGAACAAGGTAAAGAAGTGAAAGAAGCAGCCTGATGAATCTGCTACGAAATCACCTTGTTGTAGCTTCCTTTGGAGTTGAAACTGTCAGTAACTAACGCTATTCCTTCTGAAAATAAAGGCCAGGCAAGATCACAACATCGTCTTCAAAGCTTAATTGTTCATAAAACTGAGTTGGTAGCCAGGAATTCTGATCAAACCAAATAAAAAAAGGTTCGATAGTTACATCAAAAGCTCCTATCATACACAGTTCCCAAAATCAGCAATCCAAAGCAGAATTTCTTCTGTACAACCTTCTTGATGACCGAGGAATGGGGCATTCGATTTCTTCAACTGCTGAAGAAACAGGGGATAGAGCAGCGAAAAACTCTGACTATTTGCATCATCCTCAGAAATTGAAACTTACAAAGCCAACAAAATAAAAGGCATCATTTAATCCTATACATTATTAGCTCTCTCCCGCAAGAAACTTCAAAACCCGGGATGAAATATACCTTGAGAAGTACCCTCATGACGATACATTCTTCCAGAACAGCAAATTCAGTACCATCCAACTTAATTTATCACATATAAAGAAAAAGAGTACGACTTTAGCTTTTGGGTGTCTTTTGACAGCCAAAAAGAGACGAAAATGCTCATCTAGCACCGACCCCTGACTTCTTTACGCAAGATTTTGATACGGGCAGTCATGGAAGACTCATAATTCATAAACCAAAGCCAAAAAAGAAAAAGAAAAAAAAAGGAGGTATGACGAGAAAGATAGAGAGAGAATTGGCAAGAGAGGAAGGCATAAGCATGTCGCTGCGGGTGAGAGACAGTGGAAGAAGAAGAATACGTGACAGTTGAGGAATGATGGATTGGTGGGCCCATCACGCGCAGAGTAAAAGGTTTGAGGTGTCACCATTTCCTGTTTTTGACTGTTTTTGCCATTTCCATTTCATTCGTTCATCGGAGCAGTCACCCGTCACCACCACAACGAAGCATTCGTACCAGTGTGGGAATCGAATCCCATCCCATTTAGGATGTTATAATGAGGATCATTGAATTAAAATTTGATTAGTTTTATTTTTAAAAAATATTAAAAAAAAACACAGAACCACACTTTTTTATGAGATAGGTAGGGATCCGAACTCTATTATTATTGTATATTATATATGTATATATTGGCCAATATGCATATTAGTTTTAATAAAATTCATATGTTTGTGCGCATGCGTGGGGTGTATATATAATTTTAATGTGGCCTTGTCACGATTTTGACTTATAATGAAGATACGAATTGGTAGTATAATGAGGATGAATTGATAAAATTTTTTTTTATCAACAACAAGCAACTAAAACGTACACTATAAAATTGTTGGCCAAAAAAAAAAACGTACACTATAAAATGGCACTAACTATTATGCCCCTGAATGATAAATGGCAAGTCAACCATATCACAAATATTAATTAAACACATTGCTTAATCTGCTGATCTAAATTCAGATCATCAGGCAACAACCTGTGTGTGTTATAGATACAAACATCATCTGATTAATTATGTAAGTTTAAAATATCTGTATCCTACTTTTTTGAACCAAAATAATGGAAAAATTAAATTTTAAAAAATGAATATAGGTAGGCATTGAATAAAATTATAAATACCAACAAACAAATATGTTTTTTCTGCCATAGAAAATTGACGTTAACGTAGTTAGCTTGAAAGGGGTGGGGGAATATCAACTGGGATGCTTAAAAGTTAAAAAAAAAAGAAAAGAAATAAAATATGAATATTGCTTAAGATTTAAACCATGTTGGCGTAATTAAAAAAATGAGTAAAAAGAGGGAAAAGGAGGTAAGTGAAGTTGAATTAGTGCAGATGAATGTACCATAATTAAAGGTTAGACCCAATTAACTTTATGAGGTAGGCAGTATTATTATGATGTGAATGGTAATGTGATGAGTGGAGTTTTGATTTTTTTTTTCATTATAGCCGCCTTCATATTTTGAAGCAATTTCATTGTCTCGTTTATAATTTTTAAAGATTAAGTAAAAGGTGAAAAAAAAAAAGGATAAAAAGTTTGATTCTGTGATTTATTGTATGGATTGTACCATGTTCATTATGATTTGGTCCCTTTTTTTTTCTTTCCTAAGGGTAAAAAAATAAAGGGTTTTCCTTTTGTCCCCCACCCCCAAAATTCTTTGAAACAATGTCTTTTGATGAAGAGAAACTTCCTTGCAACACCACATTATATTTCATGCATGTCCCCAGAAGCCATCATCACTAAACATGTTAAGATAATTAATTCCTTGTGACCAAATATATATTTCCAATTGTGAATTAATACAAATTGTTACCAAATATATAAGTTACAATTTATACTGTTGTTGACGGGGAGTATCTCTCTAACATGCATTAGGTGTATTTCCTCCAAACCATGCCATTAATATTCTTGTATATTGATTCTTGATACTATCATCTATGATTAGAATATATTCGGTAAATGATAATATCCTTTATGTTGGTTTCTAAATCCATTAATCTAATGGAATTTTAAGACTTGATTTCTAAAACACATTGTTAGTGGTTTTTTGATTTCGTATCAAGAATTAAGATAGGTAAAGACCTATTACTGTAATATTCTCTTCATCTAAAAAAAAGTAGCTCTTAGCTAGCTCGCTGCAGTTGGAAGACATATCCAAACTCATGTTTTTTATATAAATAGATTTTGAAGTCAAATATATCACATCAATATATATTAAATAATTGAAAACGCACTTAGACAATTACAAATATAAAATGAAAGCTAAAGAGGAGAACGATAATATCAATGTCAAGCTAATGTAACTCAAATGGAACACGTATGTGTACAATACGAGACACTTAAGGGACTAAAAAAGTCATTGTAATTATCAGTTGGCTGAAAAAACGACATATGATGGTTGCTAAAGTCAGATTAGCAATGGAGAAGGAAACGAGATGAAATGTTTTAATGAGTTTACTTTTGGGGGGGGGGGGGGGAAGGATAAATGAAGTTATAAAAGTTCAAGGGAGAGAATATGCAAGAGACAACAGTAAGAAAAATTAATAAAAAAAAATCTCAACATCATTTTGTTAAAAACTAACCTTATTATAGGAGGATGCATGCATATATTTAATGAATTAATTAACTAACTCTAGAGGGCAAAATTTTTTCCCAAAAAAAGATCAAAATGATAGTAATAAAAAGAAATACTTTTGACATGAGCACGATCGAAACTGATTAGACCATTTATTTTATTATTAACATTTCGTTTAATTTTAAGATTGACAAGCATAAAAATTTTTTTGGCGATAAGTGTATAAAAAATAATATCAAAGTCAAACAAATAAAAATAAAGGGATTAAATACAAAAATGCATCATTATTTCATATTATTTTCGATCTTTAATACAAGTATCGATGGATTTTTATAGAAATTAATTAAGCTAAATAAACGGTTATATTTATCAATTTTTTACAAACTAATTTATTAAACCTATAAATGAATATATAATCTAATTATATATAAGTATTTTTAAATATATATAATATAAAGTAGTGTATTTAGCTTTTTTAATCTTTCAAAAAAAAGTTGACTGAAACATATATTAAAAACTAATGTAGTATTTATTTCTTATATTTTTTTGTTTTTTATTTGAGAAGTATAAATATTTTTTTCATTAATGCTTAACATCATAAAATATTTTTTGTTATATAACTCGGTCATTAAAAAAAAGTTTCGAAAGTAACAAAGACTAAGAATAAAATAATTGAAAGTGTAGAATGGTATTCAAAAATGCTCCAAGAAAAAAATTGGATGGAAATTACTTTTCTTCTTTTTTTTTTCTGTGTGAACCATAAAATATTATTTTAAGATATTGAATACGGGAAAGGCTTTAAGAAAATTGCACTGTAATCCAAACGATTGTTTATATTTTTTATTTTCTGCCGACAAATGCCAAAGGGGTGGGGCCCACACTTTTTTTAACGTTTGCCAATGCAAATTAATAAAGAATAAAAAAAATAGGAGTGCGAGGACCAGTTGGGCCTTAAAGAACAGTTGGTTGGGCCCCCATTGTGTCAAAGCATGTGGGCCCACCCCATCTTTACCCCACTCCGATTGTGATTTATTGTCCAATCATAAGACCTGATCCGCTACAAGACAAAAGTTGTCTCTGTTTTTTTTTGCCCTTATCTTCAATTATATTTGACGCGGAGCAAATTAAAAAAACACTCTCATGTTGTTTGCTATAACGCTTTAGGAGCGCACCGTAAGGATTAATATGCAAAGATTAATAAATCTTATTATATATAATTAAATCTAAAATATAAGTTTGATTCGCTGAATTTAAATCAAGTTCAAGTTTAGCATTTTAGTTTGTAGAGCGTGGCGAACTCAATGGAATTAGTTATAGTTATCCTTTTTTAGTCATTAGATCTTAACACTGTTAATTTTATTTGATGAAAAATACTAACTTTACAAATTTAAACAGTGATTTTATAATTAAACGCCGACAAAACATGTTTAATTTTTAAAATATAAAAATGATCATATTAAATAATTGAAATTTAGAATTAATACTATTGTTGGTTCTTATAGTTTGTTCATATTTTGATTTTTATCCTTTCAGTCAACACCATTAAATATGAAATCAAAGCTAAAATCTATTAAAAGTGTAAGAATTAAAATCAAAACTTGCGAAGTCTTAATTTGATTTTTTTGGTTGCCCAGGGTATCCCCACCCGCGTGTCAGGTGAGATTAATCCCTCGCTATACTGAAGTCCATTTAAGGGGTTGACAGCTGGCCTGTGAATTTGCTCCATACACAAAGGGAGGGATCGAATCCCTGAAGAGACGAGAGTACTTACCACTCACGTCAACCCGCCAGGTTGTCTTATTTTGATTTTAGTCATTATGTAATAACGTTAACACAGTCCCTTCAGGGATATCTGATAAAATTGGGACGAAACAACGTTAACACAAATCCGGTCTTTATGAAACCATGGGATCAAAAGCCATGATTTGGCATTAAAAGGAACCAAAAGCAAAGATTGGATTAAAATGTAAGGGCAATATTAATATTCACCCTAAAATTCATCATTATAAAAAATTGAACAAAATCTTATACAGTAGGTATGCGACATCTAGCTAGTTCTTAGATGGAAATACATTTTTTTTTTTCATTTGGCAAGAAAGAATCCTTCCCCCCCCCCTTTCTCAACCGGCCATAGAGAGACAGCTTTGGGAGCATATATAGGTTAAGTAAATGGGGGCGGGTGGTCATATTTTGTTGCTTTGTAATTGGACTTGCGTGCATGTGTTCATATCTATTACAAAACCACACACACACACATTGGTTGAGAGTAATTAAATAGTAATGGAAAAAGTGACACTGGTGTATATAATGCCAAGGAGCAATGAACTGTGGGTGATATCTATTTTGTTTGTTGTAGGAGGAGCGGTTGCAAGCAATGTACTTACTTCGTAGCCATGCATCCCTAATGCCTTGTTCCCTGCAACAATTTTGTCATTCAATTCAACTTGGGACCACTCCTCCTCCTCCTCCCAATCAAGCTTGCAAAGTCTGACTTTTCAGTCTCTTTCACTTGTCAACCTTTTTTTTCAAAGAGATTGAATAAATTAAAAATAATTATTTATGTGCATTAGTTTATAAATCAACCAAATTAGTTTTAAAAAATATAATACTTTTATATAATTTATTTCGTTTTCTTAAACCTTAAAAAAAAATTGTTGATTTTTATATTAAGGAGAAAAGAATTAAACTTGCCGGCTTTTTTATGTGTTTTAAGATGAAACTGTGACATGATGGCGTAACCGATGCCCAATGGGCTCATATTAATGTTTTCCAAAGTACATCTGTACACACTGTCACGGGGCCATTACCCTTTCCCCAAAAGATGCATCTGGTGGGGTGTGCACGCCTACATTTATATAGCCCAGGACCCCTCCACACCTATCCGATGTGGGACTCTAAAGAGTCACCCGTGACATCCTCCCCCACCCAATCCTGTGACGCTCTCGTCACAGTGGAGCCCCCTGCCTACCCCACACCCCGATGGGCGCTTGGCGGGACATCAGAGTCGGAGCGAGTCGGCTCTGATACCACTTGTCACGGGGCCATTACCCTCTCCCCAAAAGATACATCTGGTGGGGTGTGCAGCGCCCACATTTATATAGCCCAGGACCCCTCCACACCTATCCGATGTGGGACTCCAAAAAGTCACCCGTGACAACACGCTCCCCTGTCTCCATGCCTTTCCAAATACTTCATCCACTCCTTTTAGTCAATCAAACAAATCATAGCATTTAAGATCGAAAGATGTATAAAAGACTGATAATTTATGACTTGAATTTGTTGAGACAACAAATTCAACCAATCTTATATATATTACCGTAATATGAAAAAACAGTAAAATGGTCCTTCAAAATGCCTTACTTTTTGCAGAAGTATTCTGTTTTGGGTGCATTCTGTACGAGGATTTTAAGAGGAAATTTTAGTCATTTTTATAAGATATTTTGATAATTTAACAAGTATTAAATACTTTTCCAAAATATTCCTATAAAAAGATGGTAGAAATTCATATAATATTGAAGTTTAATGTGATTGATAAGGATAATATTGAATTTTTAAAAAAAAATTATGACAAAACTCAATGTGCTTTTACTATTTTTTTCGGT
The DNA here is from genome assembly GCA_006871305.1 of Vachellia collinsii. Lineage (NCBI taxonomy): Eukaryota > Viridiplantae > Streptophyta > Magnoliopsida > Fabales > Fabaceae > Vachellia > Vachellia collinsii. The sequence continues at coordinate 26,733 of QFDD01120178.1, forward strand.
ACATATATATTAGCTGGAAATGTTTAACAATTTAGGCCGGAAAAGTAATATTTTTGTGAAATGGCCTAGCCGTCCTTATATGGTGAATTTAGTTACCACTGTTTTAGGTGTTGTTGATGGGGGGATTATTACAAGGTTTTAAAGAAGATGTTTAGTTGCTTAAAAGTTTAAAAATAATTGAAAAATATATAACAATAAATTGTAATATAGAAAATGATAATAAGTTTGTCATTAGAATTTTTTTTGGTGATAAAATCTCTTCATTGAAATCTCATAGCAGTTCCCTATTTAATATGTTACCGTTGTGATGTTGTCATTGGTTAGACTATTGTTGTAATTATGTTTTTTTAAAATTAAAATCATTTACAAAATTTTGCTACAAAAGTTAAGCAGAAATTAACTCCTAGAAATTTCATTGCAATTAAATCATTTTAAAGAGCTTTAATTGGAAAATATAGATTTGGAACTTATTAGTATTTTTGTGTCCTCCTACATTTTTTTTTTCTCTCTGATACATTGTTCTTTCACATGAATCATATCGTCCATCCTATTTTCATATTAAATTTAACTTGATAAATAACAAATGAACGAATTCCAGCAATTACTCGTTCATTACAATTTTCGAGAATATTTTTTTTGTTCTTTAAGGCCTTTTGTTTTTGGCCATGGTTCTTTAAGGCTTTAACCAATTAGACTTGGCATCCTATGCCATTAATTAATACATAAAAAAGTTTACTTGTGATTTCAATGAAAAGGTTACTCTCTGTCACAAAAATAATTATACCACAAAAAAAATTTAAAAAGTTTATTTTTTATGAGAGACGTTTATCATGCAGTCGTCATGATGCAGTAAGGATATTTTAAAAGTAAACTGGACTCTCTCTCTCTCTATTTTTTTTTTGCTTCAACTAGACTCTCTCTCTTAGATTTATTGAAGTTACGTAATTATTGGTTTATTTATTGAAATTATATTTCATGGGTAAATAAAATAAATTTTGATACAGCAATATAAAATGAAATGAAGATAAGACTAATTATTTATTTTTTGTTCCACATAAGTTTTGTTTGCTTGTGTGTGTGTGTATCGATATTCTGGTCTTGCCAATAGAAAGAGTCTGGATCATAATTCATATTAAAGATCAGTGTCAACAAAAATTAAAAAAATGAAGAAAAGTTTACAATCCCCTTTAAATTATTTTATAGTTTATAAGTTGGTAATGATTAGGTTAGCAGGATTAAAAGGATATACATCATCCTGGTGATTAAGCTTTAGGTGTTTTTTTTTAATTTTTAAAAATAATTTAATATCCGGCCGACACTCTGGTTTTGTCTTGTTCCCCCTGATGCTCCGCCTAGGCGCATTCGTCATTTTCTTTTTCCTTTTTCTTTTGTGCCTGTGTGGAATATTCGCTCCTTTAATTATCTATCAACTTCTTGAATGTATGGCCAAAAAAATGAAATAAAAAAAAAAACTTGTTGAATGATGACCAACCTTTTTCTTCTCATCCATGGACACGAGGGGGGAAAAATGTAAAGCCCATTTTTTTAAAAAATGTTTTTTTTTCTGCTTTTGTTGTTATTTTAGCAATAACTAAACCTGTTTTCTTGTCAACACATGAATTTAACAAAAAAAAAGCAGTATAATTCATAAGCTGCCAATAGGACGGGTTCATGCAATTTTTGTTACAAATATCTTGACAAATAGACTATTTCAGGAAAATTTCAGATAAATACTTTGTAAATATCAAACTTTCATATCAGTTTTGCTTATTATGTTACATAAGATATTTACTATACTTGATGAGTAAATAATCCAACATGTTTTAGTATGACCAATGAGTTGGGATTTTCAAATTCCGAAGGGATTTAGTTATAACTTTCCCTATTATTTCCCCCTTTAACGTTATGCACCTTCTATTATTTTCTTTTATACCAATTACCAAACATGTCTCTTGGCACACAAAAACTCTCTGGAAGTTTCAAAACTTTTTTTTTTTTTTGTCAAAAATATGTATCTTTTCTTTGGAAACATTTATATTCAAGTCACTTTCAGTTAATAAATGTGTCAACATCTCTTAACGTAGATTCAAATCTTAATTTATCATGTAAAAAATCGGCCTCTTCCATTAGATTACCTAGTCGAAGTTTCAAAAGCTAAGTTCTGCACTTGTATGCTTTGCAAAGCCCATACTATAATTTGGGCCTCAGTTTACTACCTCCAAGGCCCAGAAAACTCTGGAATTCATCAATTTGTCTTTCGCCTTCTCAAGACGTGGCGGCGGCTGACTTACTCATACAATCATAGCGACGGCGACGAATATAATCATACCAACGATGATCAATATAACCATATTGTGCATTGGCAAAATATATTTTATTTTATTTAGCCTTCGTTGCATCAAAAAGAAAGGAGGAGAGGAAGAAAAAATAAACATAAAAAAAAATAAGGAAAGGCCAGATCACACAAGTTGACGTTTTTCTTCATTTTTTTTATTAATTAATAATTTATTAAGTAGTCTATTTATTTATAACGATGTTCAAGTTCGGGTTTCCTCCTGGAGACTCGAATTCCTTCACCCCGATGAAGTTTTGTTGTCTGTCTTGGATTTCTGCATTTCACGGGTTCAGTTTCTATTACAAAAGTTGCCCAATCAGACTTCGCGAACTCGAGCACAATGTGTCCAGGTAGATTCCGTGATCCCAAAGATCTGTGATTGATCTTCTATTGACTAACTTTATCGGATACATAATCTGAGTTCTGAGGTTTGGATAAAGTTTGGTGTTCTCTCTTCGCCTAGTATAAATGTAGACGCTCAAACAATAGAAAGAAAGACGGTGCTTCAAACCCCTTAAGTTCCAAAATAGAAGCAGCAAAAGATTGGAGAAACAAATATTAGCTAAGAATAGTGATCAAAGTTTACCCTTTTTTTTCCTGGTTTCGGTGTTGGAGGAGGCTCAAGCACTGCCTTTCCACTCCTTTCTTTTAAGAGTTTACTGAAGAGAAAGCGTCTGACCTTTTTTTTTATACGCATATAGAGATGATTGATCACGACCAACTTGATCATATATTCTAGAAACTGTAGTAGTTTATTTGCAACTGAGTGATTAACTTTTCATTTATATGGTGGGTGATGGCATGCAGATTGAAGAAGTTCACTTAAAAGGGAAGTTCAAATTTTACTTTGACAGAATTTACTTAGGTACACACACAATGGGTTGCGGACCCTCAAAGGAAGAGAAAAACAATCCTAGACCTAGCCAGGAAGAATTTTCTCGCCTTGCTTCAGAAACACCATGTGGGTCAAGAAGAAAACTTTAATTTTTTGCTTTTGCCATTGTATGGTTCAAAAATAATTCTTTATGATGATCGGAAAATTGTATATGCTGTTAAAGAATCTTAATATTTTGTTGAATATCACATCAAAACTGATAATCATCTGTGTAAAACTAAGGCTGATTTAAAACTACTCTGTCTGACAGTTACTATAAGTGACGTGGAATCCTTGTATGAGTTATACAAAAAATTAAGCGCTTCTGTTGTCAAAGACGGTTATATTCAGAAGGTAACTCTTGAACTGCAACCTCATCAATGTTCATTTTGACTTTTCATTGGACAGAGGAATAGGGCAATGTCAATGTGTGTATATATCCACCCTGCTTCTTATCTGTTCATGTTGCAAATAACAATCTTAGCTAGGGTCACAGTTCAAAATAATAACATTTTTTCATTATGTGGGCATACAGGAAGATCTTCACTTCGCCCTTTTCAGAAGCAAAAACAAGCGAAATCTTTTTGTGGACAGAGTAAGCGTTCTCTGTCATGCTAGGTGAAGTAAATGCTGTACGAGAATATGTAATTTCATTCCTTTTATAATGCAACAGCATAAATGTTACTGTTTGGGTAATTTGAGGAAATTGGGATAATTTCAGATTTAATATAGCATTTTAGACTTCACCTTATGTTTCCTTATTGGGCCCTGAGTTATTGTTAGAAAAATGTATTTACCTTACGTTTTTGTTCACATATTGTCTGTCTGATTCTTCAGTTGTGGCAACAAATTAAAGTTGTACTACTATAAAGCTAACTCAGCTGATAGGATGATTAGCTTCACTCTGTCTTATGAGAGATTGGCTCTGTGCAGATGTTTGATCTTTTTGATGTTGATCGCAATGGTCAAATTGAGTTTTCAGAATTTGTTCGGTCCTTGAGTGTCTTTCACCCGAAAACTCCAGAAGCAGTCAAAATAAAATGTAAGTAGTTAATAGTTAATGCAAAAGAAAAGGGAGTTAAAGAGGTTTAGAGGTCATGATGCTTGGGCAAGTATTGACCATGCCATGTTGTTTAATAATGTTTCAATAAAATATAAGATAGAAGACATCATTCATACTCATTGGCTTTCAAAACCACATTTATGACGATATCATTACTCAAATTTGCAATATCATTTTGACAGATGCATTCAAATTATATGATCTGAGGCGCACTGGCTACATTGAGCGGGAAGAGGTACCCCTTTATTTTTATCTAGTTTTTGACCGCAAATTGACGTAGCTCTTGCATAGGGAATCTTATATCAAATCTTAGGAAATACTGATTAACGTATTTGGGATAGAGCTAGGGACATAGTTAAAAATTTAAAATTGCAACTTGACTATTTAGCAGAATGCTCTGTAAGCCAAGCGACCTACAGATTCACTTCTTTGTAGATAAATATGCTTTATATTAGCACAAATCTCCTGAGACGTATTGGCCATCGTTGCTTTTCTTGCCTTAACATTTGTCTGTGTTGTTGTGTAAGGCAAAATGACTACACTGGTGTAGGCCAAAATAAATAAAGACTACCCTGGCCTCTATGCCAAGTTGCCAACATCTAAGAGGTTCTATTTGTCGGTTCCAATAAGATCATTCCCATATCTAGATTCTGTTTCTTCGCCCCCCAAAAATCCAATAATATGCCAGCTTGCTTTGATTTCTTGGTCAGATATGAGCAGAACTTGTATTTAATTCAATTTACCCTGATCTTGTGTGGTGGCCAATCTTAGTAATGTTGATATATGACTTGTGAGGAAGGAGGTAGCTAAAACCCTTAATTCTCATGCTCATGATCTGAAATTTGATGTCATTTGGACACATAGGAGCCACAAAATGGCTAACATGGGACAAAAATTGTTTCTAGGTTGTTTTTTTGGCTGAGTTTTATGATACAGTTTGTGAAGGAGAACATCTGGAGAACAACGTTGAAGAGATGTCTTGTTTCCATATAGTTTTATTGTTCGCTTTTGTAGTGAAATTTTATGATACATCAAACAACGATTTGGCCTTATTTGATACGCTCTGAATACCCTTACAGCTGAAGGAGATGTTGCTGGCAATCTTGACTGAGTCTGATCTGAAACTCTCTAATGATGTGGTTGAAACGATGGTGGACAAGGTTTGTGTTTTCCTCCAAACTCAAATTATTAGACTGAAAATCCTTGGTATAAAAGATACTCACATCACATGTACTGGTACTTGAGCCCTTCACAGACGTTTGTGGAAGCAGACACAAAAGGCGATGGGAAAATTGATCCAGAAGAATGGGAACAATATGTGCAAGACAACCCATCATTACTGAAGAACATGACTCTACCTTATCTGATGTATGTTCTAGAATCTATAGCAAGAGACATAATGAACCTTTTCCCCTTTTCATGTTTCCTACTTTCTTTTAATGGATTTGATTCTACCCCCTTTTTATGTTAATTATGATGGACAAGATTGAATCCTAGCATGGCCTGTGCTTTCAGTTTTGATCGTATATAGCACCATTCTAACCAACTAGTTAGTTAATTTCAGGGACATTACTGTTGCATTCCCCAGTTTTTTGATGAGGTCAGAAACCGAAGAATCACAGCTGTAGCTTCAAAGTGTAATGCTTACCAAGAATTGGCATTTTTTTTTTTGGCTTCAGTTGCTGAGATATGGAAAGGTGGAGAAAATCCAGCAACTTTCTCAGAGGCAAGAAGCGTAGAGCTTGCAAATCTCTGGCTCTTTGTAATCTTTGTGTTAACTTTATTTGAATGTAATATGACATGTGTCTGAAGGTTGATTTGAAGTATGAGAGCTAAAATGGGTTGACAAATTCAAATTGACAAAAAATGGCCCTATCCTTACACAGACTCTATATTGTTCGTTTGTTTCATAAAAAATGAAGTGTGGAAGTAAACTTTGCTATGTATTAATAATAGCATTTAAAAGCCAAAATATACATAGCATATTATCAAAGGAATACGACAATAAATAATAATAATAATAATAATAATTCATAAACAAGGGGTTGGATCCCTTCTAATGGGGGTTCATTTATAAGGAGATGCTCATTTATAAGGAGAGGTTGCATCCCTAACAAATTAACAAATCAAGATTCAAACGCCTATTTGAAGATGTGTTAACATTTAAGTTTAACAATTTAAATATGATTTTCTCTAATAGAAAGTTAAATATAATTAACATAACGAACTTTTAACTTTCTACTTCATTGGTGGTGCTATGCAAATTTGTGCCGCCATAGAAAGGAAATAACTTATAATTTTTAATTTTTAACTCTGGGTATTCGAACCTTGATTCTATGTAATATGATAAAACTGATCATTTTTGTTATACTCTACCTTCATGGGTGGGGAAAGAAAGAAGCTAATTGTATGAGTAATGGACCTTAACTTAATTTTTGGGCATAGAGTAATGGGCCCTAGCAACATCTATCTTAAACACTGTGAAGAAAAAGTTTTATTAAAATCATTAGACTAGTTATTCCAACAAAAGAAATTATTAGACTTGTTTAGGTCAATAATTATACTTTAATGACGCAACATTTTCATTTTTAATTTAATAAAGGTAAAAGGTTTAAAACTTGTTAGGTAGTGGAAAATGAAGAGGGAAAGGGATGGTAGGAGCCATTTTGGTGGGGTGTGTGACTTTGTGTGTGTGTGTGAATTTTGGTGGGGATGATTGGTTCTTTCACTGATTCCAGCTTCCACCAGAAAAGAATTTTAGTGCCAAAAAATCATTTTTTAATTTCTACCATGTCAAATACAATACAGTACAGTTGGCAAAAAAAAAAATATCATGCAGTAAGAATATGTTTTTACTGTGTATAAAAAAAAGAATATGTTTTTACTTTTTACGTGCATACTCAACATGATCTTCTGATGTTTTTTATATTTATCCTATCAAAATGTTTTCTGTGTTCTGGCAAAAAAAAAAAGTTTTTCTGTCAGCCAAACGAAACAGAAGCTGAAACATTCTAGGAACCGTCAATTTTTGGATCCATTTTATAGTGTAGAAAAAAAGAAAAATCTTTCGTAAATTGATTTTTTTTTAAAAAAAAAAATCCACCTAACGATTGAAAGGGGAATTGTCGCCAAAGCCCATTTCATATGACAAGGGAAACACACTGACATCGTCGGTGCCTCTGTGGGGGCCCACTCTAAGACGTGTCTACACAAATTGATTGGATGACAACGCTCCATTTGCGTGTCACTCGCTGACTGGACCAACACTTTCGATATTTTCAATTTCTTTTTCTTATTAAGATTTCCAACTTGGAACAATTTCGCTTAAGCTCCCAACATCTGACTTTATTTCAAATAAGGATTTTTTTTTTTCGGTGCCAACACAGGAAATGCTCATTGAATCACCAGAAGTTTGATAATACAGGAAAAAAACGATAAGCAACCAATAAAACTGAAAACAAATAAAAACTACAATTCATGGATTGAACTATCTTCAATTAGGATTCATAACATAATCTTTCAGCTCTACTTCCAGAAACTTCCGTAGCTATTACAAAAATTGCCGCACCCAATCAACCGGATAGCTAAATTAGCCTTCTTGTATCAAAGATTATGAAATCCAACCATGACCTATAGTATTAAAGGATTAATTAAAATTTACTTTTTTTTATATGGATACTTGTTGTTTTATTATTGTTAGTCGTTAAATGGTTTATATCAATTTATATATTTTTATATCAAATATTATAAATTTAAAGATGTATATTTCAATTGGTTATTGTTAGTTGTTAAAATGTTTATGTATAGTTTTAAATTTATCCGTCGAGTTATAATGTAAATTGGGAGTTGTAAATTTCATTATATACATTTATAAATTATGCTATTGTTAATTGTTAAAATATGTATGTGCATTTTTTTTTTAAAAAAACTAAATGAAGGGTATTTTGATTATTTAGTATCAGAGAATTTCACTTTGATCCTTGGGTGCTGCAGGGTAATTTCAGAATCTTTTGGTTCTTAAGTGCAATAAAGTCACATATGTGGGCTTAAGAGAGATTATCTCTTTTTCGGCCAAAAAAGATTATAAAAAAAAAAAATCTCTCTTTCATTGTTCCCTTGGAGACCACTCCAGCTCGTAACGGCTTCTTCGCACTAAATGGTAAATGCCCAGAAGCTTCCTTTTCTTAAAAAATAAAAAAGAAAGAAAATTAAATATCGACCCTGAGAAGGGTTTACTTCTTACTTGTAAGAGGCGCCTATGGCAACAACTTGCTGCATGCTTCGTCACTGCCACAAACACAAAAATAGGATTTGGTGACCCATTAATTTAATTGTAAAGATTCGATTTTTCATGACAAGACTTTATTATTGGTCCTTCTGCGTTTATAAAGCCAGGCGGCTACACGCGTCTATACCTTCTTACGTATTTGTGCTTCTCAGACAGGGTCAATTGGGAGTTTTTTCCTCCTTTCACGAGCTTTGAATGAGAATTCTACCTTCAAAATCTTCGGCTTCGTTACAATTTGTTCCAAGTATACAAAACCTGTTTCTGTTCGTTTTTCTATGATTGGTGATCAGCCTAAAGCTTGGGATTTTCTTGGCATCAATTTCATCTGGTAAACTAGTTCCTTCTTCGGCTTTTGGGGGGGAGGGGGGAAAGAGTCCGCTCTCTTTTCCTCTCTGCATTTCCGTGTGTTGTTCGATTCCTGATGTAACTGCGCGAGCCTTCCCTTTTGTTGTTTTGGGGGAGAAATGAGCAATTAGGTCTTGGAGTCTGAATTTTTATTTTCATTTGTTATAATTTTCTGTTATATTGTCGGAAGTTCCTTCTGTGTCGTGGTGATTATCACCCAGAATCCCTCACCTTAAAACCATGGCTGTATTATAGTGTAATTTCTTGTGAATTTGAGGTTCAGGCTTAAGTCACAGCCTCAACTTCGTTTAGTCAATCCTATTGTTCGTGAAAATGTCGTCCACTGGTGTGGCTGCTCTTAGCCCGGTTCACAGTGAGCCGTTGGCTTCAAATATATTCCGCTTCCCATCACACTTATGCCTTGATGATTCCATTTATATTTTCCTCTCTTTTTCGGGATCAATGACCCCGCTGCGTGTTCTGGAGTGTGATACCATCGAGTCTGTAAAACTCAAAATCCAAAATTGTAATGGGTTTTTATCAAGGAAGCAAAAATTGGTCTGTGGTGGCCGGGAACTAGCCCGGAGTGATTCGTTACTACGGGACTATGGGGTAACGGATGGAAATGTTCTGCATTTGGTGCTCAAATTGTCAGATCTTCAGTTGATCAGTGTGAAAACTTCTTGTGGCAAGGAATTTACGTTTCATGTGGAACCAGGTAGGGATGTCGGGTATGTGAAGCAACAGATTGCCAAAAGGGAGAAACAGTTCTCTGATCCCGAACAGCAAGAAGTTCTGTGTAATGGAGAGCAGCTTGAGGACCAGAGGCTTATTGAAGATATCTGCCTCAAACATAATGATGCAGTGTTATACCTGGTGATAAAAAAATCTGCGAAAGTTCAGGCAAGACCAGTTAAGAAGAATTTTGTGTTGTCTGTTGTGGCAACAGAATTGAATGATAGGAAAAATTATGACCCTGATAGAAGCAATAATAGGAATGATGTTGGTGAAGAAGTCTCAGGAGATATTGTGCCAAGAAAACCTCCTGATAGACATGTTCTTTTGAAGCCAGTTATTGTTAACCCTGAGGTTGAATTAGCTTCAATGGTTTGTGATATGGTAAACTCAACATGTGATGGGATTAAAAAGGGAAACTATCCAGTCAGATCTGCTGAGGGTACAGGAGGGGCTTACTTTATGATGGATTCAACAGGGCAGAAGTATGTATCTGTTTTTAAGCCTATTGATGAAGAACCGATGGCTGTGAATAACCCTCGGGGTTTGCCTATGTCATTGGATGGGGAAGGCTTAAAAAAGGGTACGAGAGTTGGTCAAGGAGCATTCAGGGAAGTTGCAGCTTACATTTTGGACCATCCAATAAGTGGGCGTCGCATGTTATTTGGCGATGAGAAGGGCTATGCTGGGGTTCCCCCTACAGTTCTAGTTAAGTGCCTCCATGATGGATTCAACAATAACGGGGACTTGACTGCTAAGATTGGCTCTTTGCAGATGTTCATGGAGAATAATGGAAGTTGTGAGGATATGGGGCCGGGGGCTTTCCCAGTTAAAGAAGTGCACAAAATTTCTGTGCTGGATATAAGATTGGCAAATGCAGATAGACATGCTGGGAATATTTTGATCGGTGCTAAGGCAGAAAATGGCCTGGCTGAGTTGATTCCAATCGATCACGGATACTGCTTGCCTACAAGTGTAAGTACATTATTTCATGCTTTATTTTTTAGTTTTCATACCTTCTGCAGTTTGTTTATCTGAATCGATTTTTTTTTTCCATCGTTGTAGGGTGGAAACTTTTTCACTCTTACATTCTTGGTTATGGAATTTGTTTTTATGGAAAAATACCGGATTATCAACTACCTTTACTTTCCAGAATGCATAATCCTATGGTTTCCAACTCTATATGACATCTTAGTTCAATTTCTATCATAAGTTGGAGGTGACATGGATGGTAGTTGGATCAATGTAAACTTAATATTCTTCTCAAGAAATAGATTCTGATGTCTGATTTCTGTTGTTTTTTTCCCAAAACAATTTATGCATGTTCTCAACCTTTTATTAATCACTACCATGTTCATTACACAAAAGTTGGTAATTTAGATAGATCCATTAAACCGATATGATTCATTGGCTTTTAAACAATTCTGCAGTTTGAAGATTGCACCTTTGAATGGCTTTATTGGCCACAAGCTCGCCAGCCATACTCTCCGGAGACTATTGACTACATAAAATCACTGGATGCAGAAGAGGATATCGCTATTTTGAAGTTTCACGGATGGGATCTCCCCATTGAATGTGCTCGAATTCTTCGAATCTCGACCATGCTTCTGAAAAAAGGGGTGGAGAGAGGTCTGACACCCTTTGAAATTGGAAGCCTGATGTGCAGAAAATCCTTGAACGAGGAATCGGTGATCGAGGAGATCGTGCAGGACGCGCTCGATTCTGTTCTTCCTGGAACGAGCGAAGCAACGCTGCTCGATACCGTTTCCCTCATCATGGATCAGCGCCTTGATGAGATTTCCAGTTCACTCTCTTGACTGTAGTTGAATCATGTATCAGTCACAGGGTTGGTATACAATTGTTCATTCTGTACATTTGGTTTAGTGCATACGTATTTGCTCATATAGTCATGACAACATTCTTTTATCGCGATGACTTTCTTGGTCTGAAATCTTTTTACATGTTCCTTCAAGTTTGTGTTACTATTATTATTATTATTTTACTTCTTTGCCAACTATGAATTCCTGAGATGCAAGAAGAATCCTTTACGTTTGATGATTGTAGTTAAATATAATTATGTTGTGAAAATTCTACTGCGACCGTTCATGTTAATTAGTTTGCTGGCATTTGTTAAATGGCTTTTGAAAACCATTCAGGAACAATTGGGAATAAGTTCCCCATGAAAAGTTTTGTTGTTAAGAATGATCTCAGTTAGAGTGTCCCTAATTGGTATTTTCGTGTAAAAATGTACGAGGTCATTTTCATTAATAAAAAATTTTATTGGAGGCTTGTTTCCAATTATTTATGAACAATTAAAAACTCAGCAAATTCCACGCAAATTACGTACCAAATAGTGATGTGGGTATACCGTAGCAACTCAAAATGCAACAGCAAGTTTTTAAAGAAGATCTAGAAAAAAAAAACTTTTTTTTAATACAAGATTCAGTTAATTTTTTAAGAGATATTGTGAAAGTTAAATACATTACGTTAAAGTATTTATTTATTTGTATTATTATATTATATATTAATTTATAAGTTAAATAAATTAATTTAAAAAAAATTCATAAATATAAATACTTGAAAATAATGTATTTAACTTCTTCAATCCTTTAAAAAAACTTTTTTGAAGGTATTATTGATATTGATTGGTGTAATTTATTTTAAAAGAATTACAATTCTTGAAATTTTTAACTAGACATGAACCATGGCTCCTTGACTGTCATTTTTCATTGAATAAAGTAGGAGAATGGAGGCATCTTGCTTGGCGGCTTTTGCAGTTGGACTTCTATGCCATCCAGAAACCGTGCGTGCATCAAAGAATTATTCAGAACGAAGGCCATAATATTACTAATTTATTATTTCAGGTACAATTTGTCGAGTCAGAATATGTGCTGGAAATGACTTCAAATAAAGCAACCAAGCAATTCATTTAAAAAGGAGGAGCAACCAAGAGTATGTACTTACTCCTGATGTCTATTACAAGGCATTTCCTGCCATCTCACCAGAATGAAGGAGAACTGTTAAGTCATTAAAGTCATTTAAAAATAAAATTTTCAAATTTACCTATATTTAAAACCTTGAATTATATCTTGAAAAGTGAAAAAAAAATTACATCAAAATTTAAATGGGGGCAATCTTGAAAAAGATGTAATTAATACAGCCACTTAGCGACTTGTAATGAAAACCACTCCAGTTGGCAAAAAAAAAAAAAACAAAGAAAACCACTCATTCCTCCTAGAAAGTAACTTTTAATATGAATGAGAAGATGGCAATTGCAAAATAGGCTTTTCTATGAAGCATGGGAGCTTTGACAAGTTCAAGCATCAATTCAAATCTACTGGGATGGGGGTGAACTACTTTTTTTTTTAAAAAAAGAGCGGACATGGACTTTTCCCCCTGCAAAGAAGCAACTTCCTGCAATATTTATATCAGTAGCAATAACTCGTTAAAAGGTTGATTTTCCTTCTTTTACATGAACATAAGTATCTCTGGATCCACCATACCACAAGCATAATCCTATTTACAAAAACAAAAAGGACCTTTTCCATCTCTATAACAAACAGCAACATCAATATGGGACTACTCCTGATACAATGGCTAATTAGCCATGATTTTCTCAGCCACAGCAGAGCAGATAATTCTTGAGGCAAAAATTTAGATGTTCAAACACAAAAAAAGCTTGAAGGTTCAAACCATGTCTTCGTTCTTCTCAGCCATTAAACAACTGATTATCCATGTTTTACAGCTCCCCCAGGGTTTAGGCATTAGGTTCTCTGAGAGGCCATGTAGCCCTATTTTCCATGGGACTTGAGTGTTTAGGGATTAGGTTCTCTGAGAAAAAGAAGACACGTGGAGAAACTTGTTTAACAGACTCAAGCATATAGTGCTAAGTTGTTAAAAAGATATCCACTTGTCACGTTTTTATTGGACAACCTAATATAGTAAGCATATGAAGAGAATTGAACCAAAGTTTTGTCCTTTGCTGCGTTTATCAAATTCCATTCTTCAATTGTGAATGTTTGCCCGGTAAAACTCTGGTTTGTCTTCAAATGGCGACAACGTCAATCTCAGAAACGTGCGAGAGTCGTTATCACTTACTGGGTCTCTTCATCTTTCGCTTCAACCTTGTATTAGGTTATAGCAACCAATAAATACAGTATGCACATGGAAAATACTGAGAACTTAACGAAGCGGATCATGAGATGGTATCTGAAGTTATATTGCCTACCAATAACCATGCAGAGCTGTGAAACTAAACTAAATATAATTACCTCTTAATGGAGCGGTCATTGAAACCAAATACGCCTTTCATTAATGAGTTTATATCCACAGACTGCTCCTTCATGATCATATCATGGTACATCTTGCTGCCAATTTCAGTAATTTGTTCTTCCACTTCTTCAAGAGGTAGATCTATATTGAGCTTAAGTTCCCCTTTCTTAATGACAGTAACACCAAATCCATTCGCTTTGGCTTCTCGGAAAGCATCCTGTGATATTCATAATAAAAATCACCTTGAAGGATAATGAGAAAAGCTGGTTAAACACGAAAGATATCTTTATGGACCAAAGAAATGAAGGTTGGAACTTCTAAGATCAGGAGAGATTACAAGTTGTACTACAACGTGAAACAGAAGGACAATAAACTAAAAAAATGGAGAGAACTACGGCTTTTTCTATCCAAATCTGCAATAATTTCCAACATACCAATGAAAAAAAAAAAGGATATATGGAAACCTCAGCATTAGTATGAACAAACTTGAATAAAATACCTTTGGAGGCTGGGCAACAACGAAGGCCTGGCCATTTCCAAGCATATCCATATGAGCCTGAATGATGTAACAAAGACTTTTACAGTCACCAGCATCTTGGAAAGCAATCACATGATGTGGCTTAGGTTCTACTTCAAGATCTTTAGCCATCTCTAACGAATAAAAACCTACTCTTTGTTCTCCATCATCAATTGTATACAGTTCAATGCACTGGAATAAAATAAACAAATTAATCAAATGAGAAGCTTAAAAACTTGAACAGGAGAATATGCTAGTCAGCTACCTTAAACTCAAAATACAATATACATACCAGTACATAAGGAAGATCTAGCCACCATAGGTAATCTTCTTCTCTTTCGTCTGCACATTCACGATATTTGCTCACCACAGCTTGTGGTCCAAACAATTCCATCTCTCTTTTAACTTTGTTGAGCTTCTTTTCTAAAATACTCCTGCTCCTATCAGGTATCCTGTTCATCAATTCAGCAGCCTCCTCTATTTCTTTTTCAGTAATCCATCGATCCAAGTCCTTTCCAATGTCTTTCATTACTGATTTAACTTCTGGATCTGTCTCAGAATTGTAAGATTCCAAGAACCCTTGGGACCATTTCTTTGTGTGCTGCCAATATTCCTTCCCTGATTTTTTGCCAGCTTTAATGGAACCATCACTCCCTTCAACAACAGTCTTTGGATTTATCTTATTCTTATTGTGATTTTTCATTAAATCCCTGGTTGCTACATGGTCTTCGACGTTTTCATGAGAAGATACAGCAGCTGATTTTTCAGCAAAGCCATTTACATCATTCTTCACGGGCTCCATTTTTCTGGTGGAACTTTTCTTTCTTTGTTCAAGAAAGTCATTGAGGAAGTCAGGAATTTTCTCCACCGGGGGCCCTTTCCAGCGTGGTATGATTTTCTCTGGCGGATCATATAAACTAATGCCATCTAGAGGACAAATAGAAAAAAAAAAGACAACCATCAGCATGGTGCTTCAAATTAATAAAAGAAAATGCTGGTTAATAAATCTTAAAAATTTGATCATTCACAATAAGCCTATAAGAAATCCAGGAGCATTTAATTGTTATTTTCCAGTTCATGCACAAGAACTAACAACAACAAAAAGGATGTTAGTTACTCTGAAATCAAAAGTTCATTATA
>QFDD01120179.1:0-32046 GCA_006871305.1 Vachellia collinsii
TATTTGAAATGAATGATGTGTTAATGCTGGATTACATTTATGCTCTGCAACTGTGGTTAATCCATCTTGAATTATTGGTTGTCAATGTTTGTTGATGATTAAAGATTGTGTTGGGATTCTGTGGTTATTGATTTATAATCACAGGAGCTTATGCATCATTCATTCTTTTACATTCTAAGTGGTTTTTAACAATGAATTAGGTAGTGTTAAGTGACTTGGATTCAAGTTGGTTTTCACTAATTAAGTCATTGGACTCAAGTGATAGCTTGAGGTTTTCATATAGACTTAGAAAATTGCAAACTTCCATAGCATTTTGAGAGCAATGACAGCTGAGTTTCTATCACCAAGGGCCTATCTATTCATATCTTCAACTTAATTCAATCAATTCATCGTTAAACCAAAATACCAAAAAGATTTACTTCTTGCATTGTTTTGTTATTGCACTACTGTTTTCATAAACCAAACCCCCTTTTACACCCAAGTTAAGCATGGTTTTCATAACCAATTTAGACTAGGTTCATCAATAAACAGCTCCTCGAGAAGAACGATTGGTTGCCTCTATACTACATTCTTTTGTGCAACCATTTTGTATCGAACCGGAAGGCGACAATCCGCGTCCGATCACCATACCTACACAAGAGTATCCATGTAGCAAAATATGTAAGGTTTAATTTACACATATACTCCCAAAATCCACAAACACAATTAACATAAAGTGATAAATTTGCATTACATCATAATTCACATAAAGCTTCCCTTACACCTCTACCATCTTGCCTTTGCCCTTAATTGCACTTGGACCAAAAAAGGGTTATTTTGGGAGGTGAAATTTCATAGAAATCCTCATAGCAAAAACTTCAACACACTCACCAAAATGCATGTTCATAATTTATTATTTGGCCAGCGATGCATGAACATGTGATACTCATGTTTTCAAACATTTTTCACAAAACCATGGCATGTTAAAGCATATTATCACACATTCAAATATCATCAAATTAACATACAATAAAGCATAAATCATAAACAATCATCAATGCCAACATTAGTGTAGTGTAGCTTTTGCTACCTTGATTTCCTTTACTTGCCTTGTGACTTTGCAAGCTTCTTCTTGCTATTCAAATTCTTCCCATGGTAATTTGACTTCCTACATATAATATAATGCAATTGCAATCAATATTAAGTCATTACCAAGCCTTCAAACTCATCAAAACTTTCCAAAATCCCTCTTGCCCCTTAAGAGCCCTAATACCCTTAAACTTGTCAAAAATGATTCTGATGCTTACAAAATCATTCTCTCACTTCTACCCTACACAATTTTGCTTTTAAAATCCAATGGAAACATTAAAATCATCAAAAACTCATTCCTTCCCTATGGTGCAAGTTTGGACAAAATTCTCCATAAACAAAAAAGATGATTTTTCAAACTTCCTTTGCATGTAAGTGCATATTCTTATTCCTTGACCACTTTTCATGCATTGTGGAGGTCAAAAAATCACTTTCCTTGCTCATGAAAAACTGGACAGCATGCCCCCTAGGGTTTGCAACCCAAAATTTCATACACATCATCAATCAATACAAAACACACACCAATCAACTCCTTAGGAGGCATGGAACAAAACCCTACTAATAGATTCATCTAAATCCCTCTCTTTCTCACTTTTCTCTCTCTAAAACCAGATTTTCCAGCAGCCATTTTCCATCACCAAACACAAAAATAAAACTATAGGATTGAAGAAGAGAGATTATGGATCAAGAAGATGAAAAACTTTGCACCAAAACCTATTTTTTGCCACTTCCTCTTCTCTCTCTTCACCTTGGCCGACTTTGAGCTGCTGGAAGTGGAGGAGATAATACCTTAATAGTTTTAACATGTGTTAAAAGAAGTGGGTCCCACTTGGACTGATAAAATTACTTTGCACTGATATATTTTACCACTTATTTGAGATATTTTTACCCTCTTTTTACTCATGGAATAAGGCTCTTCCAAGTGGCAAAATATGGTCCCTTCCTTTTCCTTGTGAAAATTTTTAAGATTCGATAAAATAGCTTTATGACACCAAAATACTTTTCGGTGATTTCTAATCACTTGACTGATTTAGGATCATTAAAAATTTCATAAATTCATCTAACACTTCTATGATTTTTCTCTCCACAAATTACTTTTCGAAATGTCTTTAATTAATTTTTTTAAAAAAACCCTAATTCAGGGTTTTTCCGACTCTTTTCTTTTCAATCGGAGAAACTGTTTCTGGTTTTCTCTTGGAAATAATTTTAGAAAATAGTAGAATTTCCAACCTATTTTTTCATACTTTGAGATCAGATATCTAGGTATTTTAAATAATTATTTTTGATTAATTATTTATTCAACGGCCAAAAATTAAATGACTTTTAAAATTCCCGTGAAGGTTATTTTGGTTATTTTAACTTAAACTATGCCTCAATTACTGATCAGTGAATTTTTCTCTATCTAATGGTGTTTTGAAAATTTTTCTGATATTTTGGTCAAACTTTGACCAAAATACCCTTGGACTTGCACTTATTCATCAAAATGCCCTTAAATTCTATAAACGCCAATTTGATCCCTTGAACTTCAAAATTCTCACCTTAGTCCCATTTTTAAATTACTCTTAGGTCCTTAATTTTCCAAAATAACATTTTGGTCCTTAACTCTTCTACCCTCGGTTACCTTAGCTCTTTTACCCCTTTAATTCCTTCTTATTTTGTTCATTGGTTCCTAATTCAGCATATCATTACTTAGTTGACCTTTATTTTAGATACAGAAAACACAGATATTTAACTTCTAGACCGCATCTTTCACATGCAATCTAAATGATTTAAAATTTGTACTCTTATTTACAAAAATGTCATCAATCATATTTTTTAGACCCTATCCTTTACATACGGTCTAAATGAGCATTTTTCTACTAGTGATTAGATCCAGATGTTGAAAAGCCGGTCGTTGGTGCATTAAATCCCCCTCTAATGGAAATGGTTTGTGGGGGTAAGTTGTTTTCAAATAATAGTAGAGTAAAACTAAATTTAAAACATATTTTCTTTGTTTACTTGTGTGATCTCCACTTTGTTCATCTCTTCTAATGTATAGTTACTTTATATGATTTAACAAAATTTTATAGAAGAGTCATATTATGCAAATATACGCATGTATTGATTAATGTGGATAGTTTGGGAAAAAAAGGAATAAATATGGAAAATGGGTTGCACAGTTAGGACTAAGGTTGCCTTTATAATTGAATCTTATATTAAGGATGTTGAGATAATGTTTTGATGATGACAAATATGTTTTTGAAATTGTGTTTTTGATTATTGGTTTTCAGAAAGTTTTAGAAAACTTCGAGTTTTTAATGAAATCTTTGAGAGAACTCGAGTTATGTGATTTAGAACTCGAGTTACAGTGTTTAAAAATGTGTTCAAAATCTCAAACTTTTAAGAGAATTCAAGTTTTGATTCGAGTTATATCAAAACTTGAGTTCTGAGAGTCAAAACTCAAGTCTCGGGTTTTGAAAAAGGTTTTAGAAATGCAAAACTCTCAAAAGAACTCGAGTTTGAATAAAAGTTATCTCAAAACTCGAGTTCCATGTTTTAGAACTCGAGTTTCGTTCATTGGAAGTATTTTAGAAAATTAGAACTCTCAGTGGAAACTCAAGTTATGTTGGAAGTTTTAGCAAAACTCGAGTTTCGTTTTATAGAACTCGAGTTTCGCACTCTCAAATGGTCTTGAAAAATGAAACTTCCTTCCAGAACTTGAAGTTTCAGTGGAAGTTTTGTTAGAACTCGAGTTATAAGTTTCAAAACTCAAGTTTCGAAGAGAGAGAAATGAAACTTCCTTCTCAACTTGAAGTTTAAGCAAGAGTTATAGCATAACTCGAGTTTTGGGTTTACAGAACTTGAGTTTCGGGTTGAGGAAAATTTCTAAACTTTAAAACTTCTTTCCAAACTTCAAGTTTTCATTGGAAGTTTTCATATAACTCGAGTTCTGAGTATTAAAACTCGAGTTTAGAGAAGAAAATCCTTTTAAACCTAAAACTTCCAATGTAACTTATACATAAAAGTTTTGTTTTGAAATACCTATAACTTGAAGTTTCATGATACAAAACCCGAGTTTCGAAGAGAAAACATGTGATAACTCAACTCTCAATGAAACTCAAGTTGCAATGAAAGTTATGATTTCAAAAATGTCAAAACTTGAAGTTTTGCCTAATGAAACTTGAGTCTCGAAGAGCACAAAGCATTTTTGCTTACTGGAACTTCTGGAAACCCGAGTTATAAGTTTTACAACTCAAGTTTTATCAAAAATCTTATTCAAACTAGAGTTTCAACAAAAGTTATGAGATTTCTACTTTGAAAATTCTTCAATAACTCGAGTTATGAAGAGACAAAACTCGAGTTTCACCTTCTGACAGTTACACAGCGTGTCAGTGACTTTAAACTGATCCCAAAATCTTTCCTTTTTCATGCAACGATTATTTGAATCACACCAACCATCATAAATGCTCAACTGACTTATTTATTAGCAGGGAATGAAGTTTAGATTGCCTAAACAAAAAGAGATTCAACGGACAAAATCTCAGATCTTCATTCTACCTACTGTCAGAAACACGTAGGCGCATTCAATGCGGGAAGGTGAATGAAGACAATGGGTCTAACGGAAACATTAATGTCTCTAACTGACATTTAATCTTCTCGCCTATAAAAAGCAAAGCATTCAAGACTCTGAAGATATATAGAAAACGCATATATGAGAAAGAGAATTTATTACGCTTCAGCCTCATACTCTGTTTTTCATACTCTCATTTAAGAGCTTCAGTTATTATCATTAAATTCTCATAAAGGAGAATATTCTTGTTCATTTATTAGATTTGAGAGAGTTGCTCAAGGTTGGAGAACCTTGAGTTGAATTAGACACGAGCAAAAGTGTCTGTGGGTTAGTTTGAGTTAGGAAGGGGGAGAGTCCTTCTTCTGTTTGATTGTAAACTTTTGTGATCAGTGGATTTGAAAAGCTCAGAGGGTTCTGAGGACTGGACGTAGGTCAAGAGGATCAAACCAGGATAAATCTTCGTGTCACTTTCTTTCACACTCTGTTTTACGTTCAAAGTTTGCGAAAATTTTGTTAGACCAATTCACCCCCCTCTTGGTCAAATCCGATTCTAACAAAGGAAATATTATATTTTCTAGCTTCTTTCTAATTAAAATGACTTGTTTCAGGTAATAGGATAGAAAGGTTTTCTATAACTACCCTTTTTTGTTATTGACGAGTTATTGAGGACGCAATTTTTTTAACGGTGTAAAATCAAAAATGTATTATTATTTGTATTAGTATCTTGTCTTTTATGAAAAATATTATTATTATATGTATTGTTACTTTTATTATGCTTTTTCCATATAATCATATATTACTCGAAGCTAATATGACCTATTGTGTACTAAGTATATGCCAACTTTTGCTACTAATTGGCGTTAGACAGATTTCATTGTCCCCAAATTTTTAGTAAGAAGTCAAAAAAACTTATTGAATGGGTTTTTATTATTAGTAACCATGCACTCAATATCTTATAAGCCTTTAAATATCCATATGATGGGAAATGGAATGAAGCTTTTTCATTAAGCGTTGTAGTATCCATCATACTTCTTAAGTATATATCAATAAAGTCTGGGGTTGGCCAATCAAAGATTCACCATATTCGCATCCATGCTTATTTTTTATTATCCTACCTTCGGATGAATGTCCTTGCATGTGAAATCATCCTCCATCAACAAATTTTCCATTTCCTCATGATTTTTATTTTGAACTCAGGAAGTGAAGTTATTATTCTAGGGATCAACGTATGGAGGAGGGTTAAATTTCTATGCAAACCTAAAGAAAATATAATATCCCAAAATCTTGAGCATTGCTTCTACCTAGATTTGACATAGAAATTTAACCCTCTTCCATACTTTGATCCCTAAAATAATAACTTCAATGAATGTGTTCGAAGTATGAGAAAATGGAAAATTTATTGATGAAGAATGATTTCACATGCAAGGACATCCACCCGAAAACAGGATAATGGAAAATTAGTGTGAATCTGAAATGATGAACCTCTGATCAGTCAACTTCAAACCTTATTAATATATGTTCAAGAAGTATGATGGATACTATAAAGCTCAATAAAAAAAATTCATCCCATTCCCCACGATACGGATATTTAAAGGTTTCTAAAATGTTAAGCGCATGGTTACTAATAACATAAACCCACTCAACAAATTTTTTTGACATCTCGTACAAAATTTGAGGATAAGGAAATCTATATAATGCCAACAACAGCAAAAGTTGGTACATACTCAATACACAATACGCCATGCCAACTTTGAGTAATAGCGGCAAAAGTTGGCACATTATTAATACACAATATGCCAGTGCAACTTGCACCATCCTAGCCCAAACCCGCATTGACCCTCAAGTTGAACCAGTTTTTCCGACTCTACCCCATGCTAACCATTTGATTAGATCAAACACATCTAACTCATTCTATACATTTTTCTTAAACCATTCTATGAATGTCAATTCATTTTTCTACGGATGTTTGTCATTTAAACATTTTTTATGATCATATAGGTATATTTGAACTTCTTCCATATTATTCAAAAACTTAACGAGTGATTTAATGAACCCCTGCAAGTTTAACAAAGAAAATTACAAAATATAGTTATTAACTTATTAAATATACCTATATGAAAAGTGATACTTTAAAAATTTCTTCAAATAAATCTCAGCATTTCTGCCAATCACTTTTAATTTCATATCACACAGATATATACCACTAATTAATATTATACTTTATGACATCTAAAATAACATTTCCTTCATTGACATGGTACATTTTCAAAGTTCTCTTATCAAGAAATAACTTCATATCTCTTTGTATAAAAATGATATATTATTAGAGAAATCTAAAATAATAGAGTGCCCTCTTGTTCTATGATCTTTAAGTATCTTCTGAAAAGATTCTCTATAAATTTTATCATTATCATTTACACTCTTTCTACAAATGGAATAATGAGTTAAGAATCGTGTTTATTCTTTGTATAAAAACAAAAGAAAATAGGTAAAAATGAGAAATTTATAATAAAAAGGAAGGAAACATAAGAGAATAGAGAGAGAAAATGATATAATGAAGAGAACTGGAATAGAAGAATAGGGGAAGAGCAAAGAAGAGCTCCATAATACTGTGTATTATAGATTTTAGTTTCTCCTTTCCTTCTCTTCCTGTTTTTCTACATTCTCCTTTTTTCCCTCTCTATTCCCTCTCCTCTTTCTTTCAATTCTATTATAAATTTATCATTTTAATTATTTTCTTTTTTTAGAGAAATAAAAACAATTCTTAACTTAGAGGAAATTATGAAATTCATAGAGGATCTTTTTACAAGGTACTTTATAAAGTAAATATCATAGGACAAGATATCATCTCTATTGTTTTAGAGTTTTTTAATAATTTATCGGATGTATATCAAAGAGATATGACATTATTTATTGGTAAGGAATCCTTAAATTTGTCCTGTGTCCAAGGAAATATTATTTTAGAAGACATAAAGTACACTCTTAATAAATGATACATATATATTTGTATAATGAAATTAAGGGTGATAGACAGAAATGAGTTGAGATGCATTTGAAGAAATTTATAAAGTATACTTATAACTTTCCACATAGGATCATTTTATAGGTAATAAATATAATTTGTAATTGTTTATCTTGTAGGAGTTCATCGAGTCACTAATAAAACTATCCTAATCATTGCCATTGCAATTTGGAAAATGGCAAGTGGTGGATTTATCTAGAGGGCTCGTGAGATTGGACAGAATCAAACTTGGTGTGGAAGAGAATTTAGAAGCTGCAAATAATAGAGTATAGTGAAATTTAAACAATTGATCTCATTTTCTTGACTAACTATATTTTTCACCAGAGAGAATATAGTGAACTTGAATGAAGTAATATTAATGGTAAAACATTGCTATTATATTTATCATTTCTCTCTCACACATATACACGAATGCATTGCAGCTCATCATAAGCATTAACCTGTCGCAGAGTCCTATTCAGCTAAACTACAAATTGACACTATTTTTGGCTTATCAATATCTTCTATTATGAAAAGACAACATCCAACGGAAAGGAAAATCAAAGTTATCTAAAATTTACTTGAAACAACTTGAACATTAAGTGGTCCTTGTGTCTCCAAGTCTAATTCCTTGTATCAACTTCATATCCGATAATTTTTTTATAAAGAGAACTAAAGAGGCAAAGAACGAAAAGCAGAAAGTAATCTTAGAAATGAGATAGAGATACCTGGAACCCTAGAAAATGAGATGCCAATCGTGGGATCGGCGGGAGGGTGAAGCAAAGAAGTGGGCTATGCACAGAGAGATTAGAATACGAAAGTAATCTTAAAAATGAGAACAGAAATGAGACATGAAACATGGAGATACCAGGAACTCTAGCAAGGAAATATTGAGGTACTGATAATAATTCCTCAGGAAAGATAATGTTTTCGTTTACACCACGATTACAACTTAATGCAGAACAAGAAATGCAGTAAGGAATAGCAGAAGAAATATGACAGAAAGCAATAACAAAATAGCTACCGAGAGCTCGTCCAGCAGGAGAGAGAATTCATCAATCATTTCACACCCCTCTAACCGTTTTCTGATAACTTATACTACGCGTCCTCTTCCATTTCTCGCAGCTTCCACGTTTTCCTCTTAATCCTTTTGCTTCTTCTGCTCGGTTTTGGTTGGGCCTGAAGGTGCTTTCCCCATTCCCCAGTTGGATTGGTCTCTTCTTCCTTTATTGGGCCTTCGGTGGTCATTTTCTTGACCCCTAATGGGCTTCCCCCAAGTCGGGGATGTGAACACCACATCATCCTGGAACCAGGAACTGGCCCTGTGCGAGTTCGTCAGTATCGCTACCCAGTTAGTAAGAAAACTGAGATTGAAAACATGGTTGCAGAGTTGTTACGTGACAGCTTAATTCAACTAAGCACTAGTCCATTCTCTGCCCCCGTCATCTTGGTCAAGAAGAAGGATGGGTCCTACGTTTTTGCGTGGATTACAGAGCATTGAATGCGGTTACCATTAAGGACGCTTTTCTGATGCCTACGGTTGACGAAATAATCGATGAACTTTATGGCTCTGAGTTTTATTCAAAATTGGATCTCCGTTCGGGTTATCACCAGATTCTCATGCGCGAATCCGACAGAGCTAAGACTGCTTTTTGAAGACATCAAGGGTTATATGAATGGGTGGTCATGCCATTTGGGCTCACCAACGCTCCGGCTACTTTCCAAGCTCTGATAAACACTATCTTTCAACCATATTTGCGCCGGTTCGTCCTTATATTTTTTGATGATATTCTTGTTTACAGTAACTCTTGGGAACTTCATTTGCAGCATCTCGAAATCATTTTATCGATCCTTGCTCATCATCAGTTATTTGCCAAATTCTCCAAATGTTCCTTCGGCCAATGCCGAATTGAATATCTCAGCCATGTGGTGTCAGTGAAGGGGATTGAGATGGATGACTCCAAGATACAGGCTATGAAAGAATGGCCCACTCCTCACTCTGTCACTAGCCTAAGAGGTTTTTTGGGCCTCGCGGGGTATTACCGCTGCTTTATACAGAATTTTGGTCACATTGCTGGCCCACTTACTCAGTTATTGAGGAAGGATGCTTTTCACTGGACTGATCAAGCCCAATTAGCTTTTGATCAATTGAAGGAAGCTTTAACTCAGCTCCAATTTTGGCCCTACCTAATTTTGAGCAACCTTTTATCCTTGAATCAAATGCTTCTGGGATCGGTATTGGTGCTGTTCTATGTCAAAATGGTCATCCCATCACCTTCTTCTCTCGTAAGATATCTCCTCAGATGCAGGCTCAATCAGATATGTTCGAGAACTCTATGCAATTACAAAGGCTGTAGGTCGCTTCCGCCACTACTTATTTGGCCACCCTTTTGTCATACGCATGGATCATCATAGCTTGAAGCATTTAACCCAACAACCCATACAAACTCCTGAACAAGAAGCTTGTTTACCCAAACTATTGGGTTATTGTTTCAGCATTGAATATAAACCGGGGAAAACCAATCAAGCAGCAGATGCATTATCTCGTGTTTCATGTATGGCTTTTTCCTGTTTGGAACGAACTTTTATGGACTATGTTTATAACAGGTTATTGCTTCTCCTTTGATCCAACAGACAATCCAGCAATTGGGAGACCATCCACAACATATGTTGCACTACCATGTTCTCCATAAGCACCTGTATTGGAAGAACAGGTTGGTGATTCCATGCGACCATCCCACCTTAATCAAGCAAATTTTGGAAGAATTTCATTCCTCTGTTTTAGGAGGTCATGCAGGCTTTCTCAGGACTTTACATCGAATTGCTAACTTATTCTTTTGGCCCCACATGTGTAGAGATATACACGCTTTTATTAAGAATTGTGTCATTTGCCAACAAGCTAACCTTACCCAGCTTCATCCCTCTAGTTTGCTAAATCCACTTCCTATTCCTGAACGGGTTTGGGAGGACATTGCGATGGATTTCATTACGGGGCTCCTAGTGGTCAGAGGTTATTCTGTTATTATGGTAATTGTTAATCGATTGTCCAAGTACGATCATTTTGTTCCCTTACCAAGCAATTTTTCTAGTCAATTAGTTGCTGAACAATTCCTCCAACATGTGGTGTGTCTTCATGGCTTACCTCGGACTATAATTTCTGACCGAGACAAAACATTTACAAGTGCTTTTTGGCGGCATTTGATGAGGTTACAAGGCACCATAATATGTTTCAGCTCGGCATATCATCCACAAACCGATGGTCAGTCAAAAGCACTAAATAAATGTCTCGAGATGTTTTTGCATTGCTATGTTCAAGAATATCCTCATCGCTGGTTACCATTCCTCCCCTGGGTAGAATTCTGGTACAATACGGCTTTCCATTCTTCGATTGGCATGACGCCTTTCAAAGTTGTCTACAGCAGGGACCCTCCACCCATTCTCTGTCATACATCCTTGGAAGACACACCTTATGATGTTCACCAGCAACTTGCAGTTCGGGATGAGGTTCTGGTCGTGTTGAAACACAACCTTGCTAAGGCCCAGCACAGAATGATGTTTTTGGCAGATAAAAAATACAAGGCCATCGAGCTTCAAGTGAACGAAAGGGTTTGGGTGCTCCTACAGCCTTATCGTCAACACTCGGTACAGCTTCGAAAATTCCAGAAATTAGCTATGAATTATTTCGGTCCTTTCAAGATCATTGCCCGAATTGGCTCTGTGGCATACAAACTCACTTTACCTGACCATGGCGAATTCATCCGGTTTTCATGTCTCTTTTTTGAAGAAATTCCAGGGGGATGAACCTACTAAATCTTTTATGTTGCTACCACTGGTGTCCAAACCAGAAGGTCCAATTTGTCAACCTTTACGTTTGCTGGATATGCGTTGGTTGACTCAGGATGGTTTTCGCCTGAAACAGTACTTAGTAGAGTGGGATGCTTCGAATGAACAAACTTGGGAACTAGAAACAGACCTGCGGAAATTATATCCTTCTTTTAACCTTGAGGACAAGGTTCATTTTAAAGAGGGGGGTGATGTAATGACCACCGAAGGCCCAATAAAAGAAGAAGAGACCAATCCAACTGGGGAATGGGGAAAGCACCTTCAAGACCAACCAAAACCGAGCAGAAGAAACAAAAGGATTAAGAGGAAAACGTGGAAGCTGCGAGAAATGGAAGAGGACGCGTAGTATAAGTTATCAGAAAACGGTTAGAGGGGTGTGAAATGATTGATGAATTCTCTCTCCTGCTGGACGAGCTTAACTATTCTGTTATTGCTTTCTGTCATATTTCTTCTGCTATTCCTTACTGCATTTCTTGTTCTGCATTAAGTTGTAATCGTGGTGTAAACGAGAACATTATCTTTCCTGAGGAATTATTATCAGTACCTCAATATTTGCTTGCGTCTCATTTATCTCTTACATGTCCATAAATTAAAGTAACTGACAACGTAAGCAACATTATAGGAAGCACCTTCATGAATGTATCAAGATCTTCCTCAGGTTTTATCCTAGAATTCTTTTCTCTTCTAGCGAGTTCCAGCAACATCTCTGTTAAGAGTTGAGAAATTAGAATCCAGCATTTGAATGCGCAAATTAACAACGTCTATTAAGAGCATACCATGTTTAAATCCAGCGGCTTGCAAAATCAAGAGTTTCCCTTACAGTCATCTCTGGCACGTGTGAATCTTGTTGACTGACATAGGCAGCTGTTCTCTGATGAACAAAGTCGTCATTGAGTATGTCCATTGTATGTGATGCTCCCTGACATCTTCAAAGGGCATACCAATATAAATAAGCAAAAGAAAGGATAACAGAGTCGTTTTTCTTGAGCTTGGTGAACCCAACAGTAGCATCAATCTTTTAAGAAAATAATAAGACCAAAGTAAGCTAATCAGATATGGAACTTGTCTAATTTCAAGGCAAGTATTAAATGAGGGAAGCACAAACATGCCAAGTAAAATCCAGCGATTTTAAAATTATAAAACATTGAAGAAAAAAACTTATAGAATGTTAGAAACCTAGCATTCAAAATCGCAGTTGAAGGAAATGCTTTACTCATTCTCAATCAAAGAAATGTCGATCCACAATATGTTGGTTTTATCTATAAAAATTAATTGTGCAAAGGAATCAAAGTAGCATGTATAAATAGCTTTTGTCATTTTAATGACAAAACTAGGATAGTCAGTACATTAAAAAAAAAACTTGATTAAAAATATTTTTCCAGCTCCCTTGAAGGTCTGATATATAATCACACACTAATGTCGGCTAGAATTGTCAATTTACTTCGTTTTCTCCTGCTTAGTCGCAACCGTCTTGAAAGAGCCTAAAGGATAATATGACAAAATTGTGTAGCTATCATGTTAGATGACGACCCAATAACCCCTGATTAAACAGGAGCCCAATAAAAATGAACCAAAAAAATAAAATGAACAAAAACAGAGAAAACACCTCGATCATATTGCAGATAAAATTAGGAATCGTAGGCAGGGCTCTGCTTCCAACGTGAGCATAAGTTTCAACTGCCAAGTGTTGAAATCAAACTTAAGTCTTTGGAAACCTTAGCTTTGCCCTGCAGAGATCACGCAGAGTCAAAAGAAAATAATGAAAAATTTGTATTCACCCGATTCAGCTAAAGCAAAGGTACAAAACAAAGACGACTTTTAAGAACCAGCGTACTGAGACAAATTTTTAATCCTTAGAAGTATTTCGAACTCCAAACACTAAAAATGAGAGCATTTAAAAAGCACACGAGTTATAATCTTCAGTTGAATTGCTCAGAGCCTCAGACACTGAGAGATTATAAATAAACCTGCATTATTAATCTCCCCTGATCGCACATTTTCTCACAAACTAACCAAGTAAAATGAAGAGAGAAAATTACTTGTCAAATCGGCTTCTCATCTTGTCGAAGAACTTCTCGGCGTCATCACCAAGGGAATTAGCCAATCTCTCAAGAACAAGAAGCCGCACCTGTGCCTCGAGCTCGCTCATGTCGATCTCCTTCATCTCCCCAGTAAGGTCCATGAAAATGCCTCTTCGTGCTCGCGAGTACGTCGGCAGCCCCTCCAGTGCGGCCCACCGGAGCGCCTCCTCGTCGTCCAAGTCCTCCCAGAAAGACGCCGACCTGGCAAACGCATTCTTGGTGGAGTTCCACATGGCGGCCGCCGCAGATCCACCGCACCTCTGTATGCCTTAAACACCACCCCGGAGCGACTCCTAGTGTTTGAAAGAAAGAAAAATAGAGAGAGTGAAGTTTGTTACGGTGAGAATGAGCTGTGTGGTGTGGTGAGAGTGCTTCTTAATTTAAAGACTGGTGGCTGACCTCAGTATTAATGGATCCTTTCTTTCATGGAGTTTTTGCCTGCGTTAAAGAGTGATGCAGACTCTCATCTTTGAAGAATAGCATGAAAAGGAAAAACGCGTTTACGTGATGCAGAGTCATTAAATGCTTGCATGGTACTCTTTGTAGTACTCGCCCTTACCTTTTTATTAACACAAAGAATTAGTGATTAAAATTATTTAAAATAAATGAATATGTAAAATGTGTAACTTTTTTTTAATCCCAAAACACACCTTTTGTTATGAAAATGGTGAAAGAGAGAGAATAAGTAAAAAAAAAACATAGAGAGACATGCAATTAATTACATTTAAAAAAAAAAGGAAAACTGCATTAAATTTTTGGAAGGAAAAAATATTGTTATTTTTATAAAGAATCATACTCATAAGAGATAATATTACTTATAAATATAATTAGAAGAGATAATTCAAATGCACCATTGAAGGCATATGGAAAAGCCCCACGGACTCTTTAAATATCTGTTGACCAAACTTTAAAATATTAAATGTAATAATTAATAATGAATTTGGTTTGTCTGAAATTTTTGTTAGATAATCCTTTAATAGAATTAGAGGTGTTCACTTTCATTTCCTTCCATCTCAACTGCTCCGTTAAGGTCTCAGTCATTTTGGGATAGAACTGTACTGTACTGAAAAACTTCAAGACGGATAAGACAAAATTATTGATAAGATAAATTTGATATATTTTTAATACAAGTTATTCGAATATCTAAGAATTAAATATATCTAATATTTTGATTTTTTTTTGTTCAGAATATGTAATATTTTTATTAAAGATATAACTGATATATTTTTCATATAGATATCATTTATATAACAAGATAATATCATATTATTTATGCGCTTCCATATGTCCGTCTGATTGATTTTCGAGTGAACTTAGCCCAAATTGATATTGTGTTTCTTTTTTAATTTTAATAAAGGAATAGTATTACTGGCCCAAAAAAGAATAAAGGGATACTATTTTGGGCCTAATGCCTAGCCTTTATTTCCTCCCACTAGGTTTGACTTCGGTTCCATTTACAAATCTTCTTGGGCATCCTTTTTATGTGGTTAATATTGGAGTTTCAATGTTCCATTTCTTATTTTCCCCACTTCCGTGCTGTTTCCTTCTCACCTTTTGCCTTCCACTTTTTTCACCAACATCAAAACTCTCTCTCTTCATTAACTTGACCGTTGAAATTTACGTTGGGCCTCCTCTTCTTGGCTAACTGTCATTTCCTCCTTTTTCCCTCCCTTGGTACGCAGGGCCTTGTTCTTGCAATTCTCACCTTTTTTTCTGCAGGAATGCCATTTTCACAAACTTGTTGGACAACATCGAAACGCGTGCCAGAAGTATGATCAAAGCTCCAAACGTCTGGCTTAGAAACCAACTTTTCCTTGTTGCTTTTTCTCCGTATCCGGCTTTGCTTGTCCTTGGTCTAAAACTACTCTTAGCTTTCATCCAGTAGCCATATTGCTACATTCATGGATCCTTCCTTTCATGGAGTTGCTGCCTGCGTTAAAGAGTGATGCAGACTCTCCCTTCCAAGAATAGCATGAAAAGGGTAAAACGTGTTTAAGTGATACAGAGTCATTAAATATTTGTATGGTGCTATTTGTATTTACTCGCCTCACCTTTTTGTAAAACACACTGAATTAGTTATTAAAGTTATTTAAAATTAATGAATGTACAGGAGATGTAACTTTCTTTTACCCCAAAACACACCCTCAAGATGTGTAAGATGTGCAACACTGCCAAGAAATTGGATATGGGATACAGTGACAAGGCTTGCCAAGACTTTGGCTGTGACGCGCATGGTAACTTGAATACCAGATTTGGGGTTCTAAATGAGCAACATCAAAACGAAACACGCATAGATGCGAAGCCAGCTAACATGGACAAGGAAAGGAGGAAAAAGGAAGGAAAAAATAACGTTGCAGTAGAAAAGGAAGAGAAAAGGAGCACTCGATTTGAGGAGGGGCAAAAGAGCCAATTTGGTAAAGAAAACGTTGCGTACAGCTGGATTGAGGGGGCCACCGATTGTAAAAGGAAAAGGGAAATGTGCGAGGAGTCAAACACTAGGACTAGTGGGATTGAATTTTGTCATGGCCCAACCACTTTGAAAATGGAAAAGGGAAAAAGAGGCAAATCTGTGGGATCCAGGAAAATGGCCCAACAAAATGGGCCTATTATATTTCACCGTTATTAAAGATTAAACAAGGTTCCACGACCCATGACTTGGTATTTGGGTTCCATTGGAAGCCCTAGGCCAGGGACTTTGGACCAAATGAGGGAGCAAGCCCTGTCTAATGAAAGTCCCATGCACAAAACATTGCAACCTACTCATGATGGAGCACACAAGGAAGCTACGGATGGCAGAGAGCTTGCAAAAAAAAGAAGAAGAAGAAGATGTTCAAGCTATGCAAAACCCAAAACCACCTTATCCATCTAACTTGAATATTATCAGAGAATTAAATTCTGATGGTGAGGCAATGAAATGCGTGATCAATGGGATGAGACTTTATTCAATGAGGAGGAGCATATTATGGAGGCGACTTAATTGTGAGTCCTCCTTTTCCATTTTTTTTTGCCCATAATATTATTATGAATATGTTAACTTGGAACTGTAGAGCAGCTACATCCAAAACCTTTCCTAGAAGAGTTAATGATTTAATTAAGGGAAATGGGGTTGATATTCTAATTCTTTTGGAGGGTCGTGTTAGTGGAGAGAGGGCCGATGGAATTATTTGAAAGCTGGGTTTTGATAATTGGATCAGGCCTGAATGTACTGGGTATGCAGGAGGCATTCGGCTTCTTTGAAATGAAAAGGATACATCAATCACCTATAAAAAAAATCCACCACCCAACTCCTTCATGTCCATGTCACTATTAAAAGAAATAATAGCTTTTTTTGGCCGTCTTGCTTTTATGGGGAACGGTATTACTCTCTTAGAAGGAACCTTTGGGAAGATCTAATTGATATTAGTATTTCTACCAATGATCCTTGGATTGTTGCTGGCAATTTTAATGCCTATCTATCAGTAGATGATAAATGTGACGAGTCCAATCCAAATCTCATATCCATAAATGGGGAAAGTGCATTAAATTTTTGGAAAAAAAATAGAAAAGGAAAAATGTTACTTATATAAAGGATCATACTTATGAGAGATAATAATGTTGTTTATAAATAGGATATGAGAGGTAATTCAAATGTAAAGTTGAAGCCATATGGAGAAGCCCCACGGGCTCTTTAAATATTTGTTGACCAACTATTATATACTATTAATTTTATCTATTGTTTTACATAATGTGTTTTTTTTCTTAAATTGCAATATATGGTGGAGTTTTCTAGTTCCAACTTCTGATGGCCAATTACAATTGTGAATGAAGTCATCAACGAAGAAACACTCACAGATAAACGAGGAAAGCATATCCATAGAGTGGGAAGCATGAAATAATTTAATTTCGATATATGAAATATAAAATTAAGCTTTATTATTCTCAGTATATTCTTTTACCAAAGTAATATTGTTTTTTTCACCTCATCAGAGTAATATTCTTAATATATAAACATTATCTCTTTTTTATAAAGAAAAATTGGGCAATGTACAATGCACCTATTTATAAACTCTAAAAGGCAAAAAGCTCTCCAGTAAAAAGCTAGGTAGATAGACATACAAAAACACAATATTTTTCTTTATTAGTAAATAATTAATTATTAACAAGAATAAACGTTGTTCAACTTTTATAGGATTTTCAAAAAAAAAGAAAAATTATGCAAAAGAATAACTCAACATATGCAATATTTTTATAATTGGTTTTTTAAATTATTAGACTTTTTAAAAATACATCAGCTAGGAAATAATGTTCCCACTATTCTAGTTTTTTTTTTTTTGGCCAAAACACTATTCTAGTTATGAAGCACTAGTAAATGGGAAAAAAATTTCAGTTATGCGTTATCCCATTTGAAAACCAACAGCAATATAATCCCGGTAGATGAAATCAGTTGATTGGGATTGTTCTAACTTAACCATGGGTTTCAAATTTGAAACGTGGGAATGTAACACCTTAGGGGTCAGTGGTGTCAACCTTAATGGTTTCTGTCATACCTCGATCAAGATTAGTCTAGGACTATTGTGATATATCTAAAAGATGACCTCGGGATACCAGAGGACAGCCCAAAAAAAACAAACAAACAATAGAAACGTAACAGCTTAAAAACGATATTTCACAGCTCTTATGCTCTTCACACTCTAATTTAACATAATTCATAATTTATACCTAATTAAGCACAACAATTGAAATTGTTCAAACAACAACATTAGAATAATTTACCGTAAGACTAGTAGCACCAACAAAAGGCCCATTCTTATCTTTGAAAAGAGCAATCAATTGAACTAATTAACTACCCATCAATAATCCAAATCATCTGGATGAGCAGCACACATCATTTATCAAATTTAAATTGCCAACTCGATTTGCACGTACGGGGTGAAATCAAGTTTTTCAAATGTCACAGGAATGCCACTTCGCGTAGTGAAGAACTTGTCAGGATTACTTATACGTTCATATAGAATATGTTCTTGGTATATATAATTGACTATTAGTAGAGGAAGAATATGAAGATGCATGTTGAGCTCCTATTCATATATAGATACACTAATTGACTTGTAGAGTAAGAATAGTTAAGTCCTTTATAAAGAAATCAAGCTTCAATGCCAAACTCTGATACCAAGCTCTTATACCCGTTAAAAAATAAGAAATCAATTTGATTGATTCTAACTTTTGCAAAATCAAACATATATCCTTAGCTTCCTTTTTGAAATTTATTTTAAAAAAACAATTTTATTCAGAAACAAAAAAAAAATGTCTCTATACTTCCTTCCCCCCCTCTTATTTTGTAATGTGAGTGTCTCTTTTATAATCTTAACATGCATTGGGTTTTACAAATTTATCCTTTCTAAATTCTTTAGTTAGACGTTTTTAAATATTAAGCCAAAACCATCAATACAAGACAAAAATAACATCAATGTATATCATCACTAGCTTCATGATATGCCTTCCCTCTACTTTAATTTATAATTAGCTTGTGGGTGTGTTTATATTATAATAAGTGTTCAATAGGAGAGACATCATAAATGATATTACCATTTTATTTTTTGGATCTTAATTTAACTGACTATATGTCATATTAATATAATCCAATACAACATAGAATAATTTATGCCACTATAGCCACTTACTTTAATCTCTTGGATTAGTTTCGGGGAAGTGATTTTGCATAATCCGATATAAGTATATGAAAGAAGCTTTATCTCAATTTGTATGAAAGTGATTCTAGAAATGATTATAAGAGGTTGATAAACACCAGCTAAACATGTTTGTTTATGTTATCACATATGAACCTTGAGATGGTAGAAGGGATGATAACTCCACTCATCAAGCATATAATATGCCAAAAACCTAAAACTTGAGTACATAAATCTTAATGTCCTTCTTTTTTAATATTATATAAACTTTTTCACAGGATGCATTTATGGTTATCATATTCTCTTTCTCGACTTGGGGAGCTGTATTTACAGTAAAATGTTACCTAGCCAGGACAACCAAATGTAGTCAAGTCAATTAATGCTCAATTTAATTATAGGCTGAAACATAACATTCTCCCAGATATATGCAAAGCACAAAGTTGAACAAGTAATAATTCAAGCCTGAGTCTTTCCACCATTCACAAAGGCAACAAGGTTGTTGCACTTCTTCAAGTAGTCTCTGGACTGTTTCTATTATACTACCAATTGTTCATGGCCATGATCTTGATGCAGCACTCACAAACATTTCACTGAGAGCTAGCAATCCACTGACTCAGGCCAACAGATTGAAAGGGGGCTTTCTAGTGCAATCTAACCCCTTGTCAGAAGAAGAAAATATTGCAGGAGTGGGGTTCAAAATTCTTAATTGATTTTTCTTACATTTTTATCATACATCCTATCTTTATTAAAATTCTATAACCCAACTTCTTTGAACTTTTTTCAAATTGAACTCAAAAATTTTCTCTCCCCTCCCCTCCTGTACCCTCCAAATCCCTTATATCAAACTGCCCCTTAGATGTTTGGTCCTTGTTTCCAACTTTCATTCTTGTTATTTATGAATAGCAGAATTCTAACTTGGAACTCCAGATCTCTTGTGTGATCTCAAAACACATATAATCAGGTTAAGCTTATTGCTTTTTTTTTTTTTTTACATTTTAATATTAGGCCTTCTCCGATGGACATGTACTGTTTCATGGGGTCTCCGTGCTTGTTGCATGTTTTGCCACAATTATGTTCCAGTTAGAAGGGTTTGGTCTGGCAGATGATCCAATAAGTTGGATTACCCATTGTCAATACGATATAAAGAGAAACTGACAGATGACTTTAGGTGAATCCACAAGCTAACCTAAGAATCATATTCAATTTAGTTTTATTTGACCTCATGCACGTTGTGCCTCGAATTATATAATTTTAGCTTTGTTGACCAAGAACCCAATGGGTCTGGGCTGTATAGAAATGTTTTTGGGAAATATAAACGTTTAAATTATTATATATGTTAAACAAGGGTATTTTTAACAAAACATGATTTCAAATATGAAACTCAACAACTAAAATTCCAAATATACAAGCAATACAAAAAAATGGTGAACCTTGTAGCGTATATTTTATTGTGGTTCACAAAACCGCTACAAAATTTTTGACTTTGTAGCGGTTATCACTAAAATCGCTGCAAATTTGAAATGAAATATACTAGTAGCGGTAGCAGTCATAAACCGCTACAAAGTTGACAGGAAGAACGTGTCAAAATTGTAGCGTACATTTGCAATGGTTTATGTAAATATAGCCACTGCAAAAGTCGAAGAGTCTCCACTGCAAAACTAGAATCTGTTATGGTTATTAGCAACGGTTGTTGGTAGAGGTCACGGACTCCCGCGCAATTAGCAACGGTTCTCGAAAAACTGCTACTAAAATATGTGTTTTTCAAGACGTGGCATGAATTTGCAGCAGTAGCGGTTCTACGAAAGCCGTTACTAAAGTCAGCTTCTATATAAACCATGACCCCCCATTTTCTTTTTGCAAAACGTCATGTCATAAGAGATTTGGAGAGCTGAAGAGGTCCAAAGAAATCTACTATCTTCTGATCTGAATCTTTTTATTCGACAGAGGTTAGTATGTTAAAATTTTTTAATTTAATTTTATTTGCTTATTTTTTTATTCTTATTTTTTATTGTTATATATGATTAGTTTTGACGATGTCAAATATATAAGAGCAAAAAGTTTTTATAATGTATATTGACTAACTACTATAATTAATGTAAATTTCTTATATAGTTTGGTCAATGAAAATGAGAGAAATTGTTTGAGTTTAATTGTTGAGAATGAAGAAGTAGGAAGATCTTATAAAATAAAATGAGAACATCAAGTTTTAAGTTTTTATATTTGGAATTGGAGGATGATGTGGTTAAATAACTCAATTTGAAGTTTACATATATGTTATATCATATATTATCTAATCTTCGTTTGGATGCTCAAAACTAATGCTGGAAGACAAAACTCGAGTTATGACTCAAAAACTCGAGTTAAATGAGTTTTTGAAGTTTTATGAAGCAAAACTTGAAGTGAAACTCGAGTTTAGAATCATGTTTTGGGATTTTTGAACCAAAACTCGAGTTTTAAGAAGTTGAAACTCGAGTTTCGAGCTCCTCTGTTCAGCTCTGTTTCTTTCTCAGCTTGACATGTGTTTAGTATTTTGACTATATCTCCCAAACCACAAGTCCGATTGATTTGAAACCAGTTTCATATGAAACTAGACTAAAAATACTGTTTATAGACATCAAGAACAAACATCAAATCATTTCATATGAAGGACATATAAGTTTCTAAAACTTGGTGGTCATATTTAACGTTTTATCACTGACCTTTGCTTACTGTGGCTACCATAACTTTCGTAATACAGTATATTTTGGACAGATTCTTATTTAATTTGAAAGTAGACTAAAAGAGATTTCCAAGGATATCTTATTTACAAAGTTTGGATTTGAATTGAGAGAGTTATGGCCGTTACAAGTTAAGCTTTGTGCTGAAATCTGAAACATGTGCTGAGTCATGAGCAAAACTCGTGTTTTGGTCTACAAAACTTGAGTTTCAGGCTTAAATCTTGGTTTTTCACATTTCTTTCAAGTAAAACTCAAGTTTTGCTGAACAAAACTCGAGTTTCGGGCATAGAACTTGCTTTTTTCACATAACTTTCAAGTAAAACTCGAGTTTGAAAAGAAGTTTTCATCACAACTCAAGTTTTGAATGACAAAACTCGAGTTTCGAGCTTTGAAAACTCTTTGAACCACGAAACCTCTTTCCAAAACTTGAAGTTTCAATAAAAGTTTTGATTGAACTCGAGTTATGAGTATCAAAACTCGAGTTTCGAAGAGAGAGTATCAAAACTTCTTTCACAACTTGAAGTTTCAACAAAAGTTTTGATACAACTCGAGTTTGGAAAATCAGAACTCGAGTTTCGAGCTCTAGAAAACTTCTGAACTTCAAAACTTCTTTCCAAAACTTGAAGTTTCATTTAGAATTTTCATATAACTCGAGTTTTGTGAGTTGGAACTCGAGTTTCGAGATGTAAACTTGTTTTAAACTTAAAACTTCCAATGAAACTCGAGTTACACTTAAAAGTTATGATTTGAAAATTCTTATAACTTGAAGTTTTGGAGACAAAACTCGAGTCTCGGCATACGAACATATTTAAACTGAAAACTTTCAATGAAACTCGAGTTGCAATGAAAGTTATGATTTGAAAATAGCTAAAACTTGAAGTTTTGATAAATGGAACTCGAGTCTCGAAGAGCACAAAATATTTTTGCATACAGAAACTTCTGAAAACCCGAGTTCTAAGTTATGTAACTCAAGTTTTATCAAAACTCTTATTAAAACTCGAGTTACAATAAAAGTTATGTGAATTCTACTTTGAAATTTCATCAATAACTTGAGTTCTAGCAAGCAAAACTCGAGTTTGCTTTATCTGACATTTACGCAGCTTGTCAGAAGCTTTATGCTGATCTCAAATCTTTCCTTATTCATGCAACATTTATTTGAATCTTATCTGCACTCATAAATGCTTATTCCTTTTACTTATTAACAGAGAATGGGTTGCTTGATTATCTCACCGAAAAATGCTCAACGGACAAAAATCACAAAGATGACCAGACTTAGTGTTAGAAGCATTAAATGCGAAATGTTGAACAAAGAAGATGGGAGTAACGGATATAAAGTTCAACGGAAACTTCATAATGGTTGTTATTTATCTTTCAACAAACAAATATTATCCGAACAGATTACAAATTTGAAAGACAGAACACAAGAGCCAAAGCCAACGGACAAATACGACGCTCCTCTCCAACGGATATATTTTGACAACATCTATAAATAAGAGGAAGCAACCAACGGAGAAAGACGATGAAGTATATGGAGTCACTAAGCAAAACACGTAGAGTGTGTATTCGAAGAAATCACACAACATTAGGACTTTGATATTATACTTCTCCGTGAGCTTCAGTGATAATACAATCTGCTTCATAGAGTGAAGTATTTCCCAGATAAAATCATCTCAACCTTTGAGAGTAACTTAGGATAGACCTGAGTGAAATAGAGTGTAACCTTACATGTGGTAAGGGGGAGTGATTGTAAAGGTCCTCAAGTACCTACGTTAAAATCTTGAATCGGTTTCACTAATGTCCAGTTAAATTTGTGGGGTTTCTTAAGTACCAACAGTTACAAACTTGAGTGGGTTTCATAAATGCTTGGAAATGTTTATGGGGTTCTCAAGTGCCCGCGGTTACAAACTTGAAATAGGCCGTGTATGTGTTATATTGAATATGTGGCTGTAATGGTTTTCCAAGTACCTGGGTTAAACTTGGATGATATAGTGAATTGCAAATCTCAGAGGAGTCTGAGGACTGGACGTAGGTCAGAGAGGACCGAACCAGGATAAATCTCTGTGTGCTCATCCTTCTTTCATCTTCATTAATTTCTAATGATTCCATTCATAGTCTATCCAATCTCATTATTTATTTTTATCAACTTATGATTTGGATATTTTGATTAATTGAGATTTGAATTGTAAATTTTTGAAACACCCAATTCACCCCCTCTTGGGTGACGGCCATCCTAACATTTATTTATTTTATTTTGTTATAATTTATTTTAATGTAGTTTTTTATTTCATTTTTTAATTTTTTTTATTTTAACTTCATTTAATTTAATTGTAAATTATAATTTATTTTAGTTTTTTTTCTATTTTAAATTCGTTTTAATTTATTTTATACTTTATTTTAATTTAGTTTTTTTATTTTTAGTTTATTTGATTCTTTTGCAGTAATTTTTTTATTTACTTTTTAATTTTTCTTCAGTTTTAATTTTGTTTGTATTTATGATTTATTTAATGTAGATGTAGTTCATTTTAATTTTTTTGTTTTAATTTTTCTCTTTATTTTAATTTTTTTATTTTAATTTCAATTGATTATAGTAATTTATTTTAATTTGAATAATTTAGTTTTTTAATTATTAAAATATATCGATGTCTACTCTCGATCCTATTCGTAGACTCAGTAAGGAGCTTATGATCACTCATGACGACATCTTGGATCGTAGCGGTGCTGATAAGATCCCGGATGCTAGTGGCGCTGAGGCTAATCTGGACCACACATATCTCAATGTCGAGGATTTCGAGCTTGGAGATATCTCATTCAAGGTAGCTGAGAACTTTGAGGATGAGGATATCACCAAGGAGGAGGGATTCCCACGCCCTTCTGCTACACGGTCTACTGGTTTTGAAGTGGACATTCAGGGTGAGTACTTTCAAGTTTTATTTTTTATTCAAATTAATCACTGAATTTATTTTATAATGTTAATGATGAAATGGAATATGCATATCTGATGGGGCAGGTGCGAAAGAGGAAGCTAGCATTGAGAGATGTTTCCTAGCTCAACGCTGGACACCGGATAGTGGTGCCGTGGAATGAGCTGACACAGCTACCTTTCGGGTAAGCCAATCAGCTGTACCACCACTACCTATCTGAGCAAGAAGGGAACTACGACCAATTTGACATTAGCGCTAAGACGTGGAAGAGAAGGATTGGGTTTGGGAGAACAAAGTGAAGGTACAATTTTAATATATATATATATATGTATGTAAATCAAGTTCTTATTTTTTTATGAAATACTGATTAACTTTTATTTGCTAATTGTTGCAGTCTAAATTTGTTATGCAGGATACACACAAAGATTATTCCATCTCGAAGTAAAATTTTGATTTAAGTCTCATTTCAACCAGAAACTTATACTTTCTTACTTTCTTCTCTGATCACACTTCTTATTGTCAGTGTTATTACCATCTTTTAAGTGTTTGCAATGCATAAGTCATGGATCAAGCTCCCTTGTGCGTCCCCTTGATATTTGGCTGAATCGAAACAACTTTCTGGATTTTGCTAACAGACATGGCAAGGTGAACAATAAGATTTCTTATCCTTGTCTTAAATGTAATTTCAAAATATGGTATGTTAAAGATATTGTTAGGGAGCACTTAATCATGGGTACATCATGGAGAAACTGATAATGTGGTTAGAGAATATAGTCCTGGAATCTCACAAATACGAGTGTAAGAAAACCATAGGGATATCGTCAATGATGCAGTTTGTGATGCTTTTGGGGTTCATGATGATGTAATCCCAGATGAAGTGCAAGGTCTAGAACCTTAGTACATACGGAACGAGGAAACTCGTAGTTTTTTTGAACTTATGGCTGTAGCCAACAAGGCTCTATATCTGGGCGTATGAAGTACTCAAAATTGTATATATTTTTTAATTAAATTGTACCACATTAAGTTTTTATGTGGTATTTCTAATAAGGAAATGTCAATGATAATAGAAATGTTAGTCGATGCATTCCCACATGCAGCGACTCTTACTTCCTTATATGATGCGAAGAAAGTTATCAACAAAATGGGTTTAAATTATAAAAACAATCGATGTATACCCAAATGATTGCATGCATTTTGAGGAGAGGATGTGACCAAAGAAATTTGCAAGTGGTGTATCACTTCAAGATACAAGTCGGAAGGGAAGGGGAGGGAGAAAAAGAAGAAACCTGTGAAAATTTTGAGATATTTTCCTTTAAAGTTAAGATTGCAATGATTGTATTTCTCATCCAAAGTAGCAGAGCACGTGAGATGGCATGCTATCAAAACGAATCCGAATGGCAAGTTATGACACCCACGGGATTATGAGGCCTGTAAAGGGTTTGACAGAGAATTTCTAAATTTTGCGACAAATCCCAGAAACATACATCTTGCTCTTGCGTTGGTCGGTGGTGTTACTTCCTTACAATTTGCCTCCATGGATGTGTATGAAGTAGAACTCATTCATTTTGTCTATGATCATCTCTGGAAAGAAAGCATTGGGCAATGATATTGATGTCTACCTCCAACCTCTGATAAAAGAGTTGGTCGAATTATTGGCTGATGGGATCGAGACATACGATGCATATTATAAGAGATTGTTCAAATTGTGTGTGTGACATTGATGTGGACGATAAGTGATTTCTCAAGTCCATTTGGTAACCTTAGCACTAGTTACAGTATTTGGTCGGTGGTGTTACTTCCTTACAATTTGCCTCCATGGATGTGTATGAAGTAGAACTCATTCATTTTGTCTATGATCATCTCTGGAAAGAAAGCATTGGGCAATGATATTGATGTCTACCTCCAACCTCTGATAAAAGAGTTGGTCGAATTATTGGCTGATGGGATCGAGACATACGATGCATATTATAAGAGATTGTTCAAATTGTGTGTGTGACATTGATGTGGACGATAAGTGATTTCTCAAGCCTTGAAACGTTATCTGTGTGGAACGTGCACACTGGACTAGCTTGTCTCGTGTGTAACTTTGACGCAGAGGCACTGCGCCTTCCATACAGTCGGAAGTGGTGCTTTGTAACATCCTAATTTTTTATCTAGAGGATGTAACTATCATCAAAAAATAATTATCTTTATCTTTCTTTTTAGGTTTTTTAATCATTACATTACACAATATATATTATCTAATTACTACTATTTAATTTGAATTATTTGTTTATTACTAACAAGACACTTTCTATAATAAAAATTAATTTGGTTGTAATTAAATAATTATTTCGAATTAAAATATTGTAGTTTTTTTAAAAACTTTAGTAGCGGTTTTAAAAACTACTACAAATGTACACGATGACTGAAATATAGTGGAATAATTTTGAATTCTGAGGACGACACTTGTATCGGTTCTTTGACTGCTGCAAAATTTTAGCGGAAAATTTCAAAAAATTAAAAATTGGCACCAATCCAATGTCATTTGAAAATTATCATTTTCAATTATTTTAATTTAGTAGCAGTTTAAAAACAACTATAAATATTGCATCATTCTCTTTTGCAACAGTTTACTGAACCGCTACAAAATTAGTAGAGATTGTTTTAATGTGCGCATCGATTCACTAAAACTGCTACTAAACCGATTGCCACGATGGATTTTGCACCGATTCAGTTAACTGCTAATACTTTGTTGGTAGCAGTTAAAACCCGCTACTAATGCATAAATTAACCGCTGCAAATTTAGCTGTTATTTGTAGTGAAGAGTTTTGTTGTGTAACATACATTTTACTTTAAAAAAGATTTATATGTGTTCTCAAAAGAAAAGAGATTGTTGTAATTTAAGTAAAATAAAAAGGTGATAAATGTATTTTACTGTAAATTTTAAAGGCAAAAAGAAAAATCCCCATCCACAATTTGAGCTCTAGGCTTGATGGAGATAACATTCATATTACACCCATCAAGTCATGAGTTTCTAAACGGCTCTTGGTTGAATCCAAATCCACTAAACAAGAGTTGTGCTCATGGAATATGTAAGAATTTCTCCTTTGAACAAAAACAAAAAACAAAACACAAAAGAAAACCCCCTCCGTACTTCCTTACATGAGCATCTACAGATGTAACAAGCAAAGGCATGAACAATTGGCACTTGATTCATAATTTTTTTAATGAATGATAGTAATAATAATCCATGTCTCTTTACAGTTAAATATAATTTGAATTGGGTGAAACAGAACTTTTTTTTTAAAACATAAAATCTTATTAATAAACCCTAAATAAAAGCACACTCGCTTGGCATAGGGTAATAATTTACTATACAAATAACAAATGTCAAACTTAATTGGAAAAATTTGACACAATCTCAGTAGTACTAGTGGTAACAAAACTCTCAGCATGCAACTCCAACCCTGTCATCTCCTTTGGAAATTGAAGGATTTAATTGCAAAGGAAAATATTATAGCAAAAAATATGCAGAAACCAAGCACCATTATAGCTGAAATGCACAGTAAATCATCCTTATAACCAAATACTTCAACCAGCACCTGCTTTATGGGTTTCGAGTTTAATTTATCCGATAGCTTCATGAGTTTATCATCATCGCCCTACTGAGAAGTTACCAGGCCATAGAGAGTCCAGGCTACAGGGTTTGCCCAATAATACCATCTCCACCATAGGGGAATTCTAGGAGAATGAGACCAAAATCAATCAATCAGCATAAATATCAATATAAAATAAAAATTTATTGAAATAGCAATTTCCTCATCTACCAAAGGTTTTGTCTGAGATTCAGTTTCAACAAACTTAACGTGTATTGATTCTTCAACTACACAAGTACGTTTGTTAAAAACTCTATATGCTTTACTCCTATTTGAGTAACACGTTTGTTATGACTATCTAACAGTGCAGCTCATTTGTCAGATTCTATACAACACATCAGATCCATCTATACTCTTTCTGGTCATAAATATACTTCCACATGTGTCTTAAGAAAAATTTGTTACATTATTAACTTCTTGAAATATAGATCTGAAGATTCCATTTTTACCCTTATTAAATGAGAAGAATAAGAAATCCATAGGACGATTTAAG
Source organism: Vachellia collinsii (assembly GCA_006871305.1). Taxonomy (NCBI): domain Eukaryota; kingdom Viridiplantae; phylum Streptophyta; class Magnoliopsida; order Fabales; family Fabaceae; genus Vachellia; species Vachellia collinsii. The sequence continues at coordinate 28,979 of QFDD01120179.1, forward strand.
AGTAATCGTATCATTAAATGACTTCAAGATAAAAAAAGGCGAGCTATTACATATCACTCCTTTTTGTCCTTTTTACAATAAACAACTATCAAATTATGCAAAATGAACTGTTAACTAAAATTAGTTAAAAACAATAATTATGTTAGAATTGTAATCTTTTTTTCAAATATACTCTTATTTATAGAGACGATGAGCGAAAAATGAAATGGGAGAATGAATGGAGAAAATAGATGAGAGGCATATAATTAATTGGGGTAAAAATAAACAAAGCGCATTAAATTCTTAGACAAACAAAATTTGTTACTTATAAAAATGATCACCCTATGTGAGAGAATGTTGTTTATAAGAAGGATCAGAATATGTATTACATTGTAGCTTATATTACGGGTCAAGAAAAAGTTCTATTAAAGATACAATCTATTGCATGTGAGATTAGAAGACCTACTTTTCAAAACATCAATTTTTAAGAGTCTTGTTTAACCAGTAGGAGTCAATCCTCAAAACGTTAGACCTTACAGGATGAAGAGGATTTATTTTTCGTTTGTGACTGAGAGATTTGTAAATTTGTAGATGTATTAAAATTTTGATTGAAATTTTTATCAGAACATTCAAAAGAATATTATTGGATTTTTTTTGTCTTTAACTGAAATTATTTTAAACAATTTAATGATTTTACATATACTAACCATCATTATAAAAACGTAAGTAAAAATTCAAACCAAATTTACCAACAATTACTGTTAGGATAGGATTTGACCAAGAGGGGGTGAATTGGTCTAAATAAAACTTTCGCAACTTTTGAAAATAAAGTTGAGAGAAGGAAATAGTGAACACAGATTTATACTGGTTTGGTCCACTTGACCTACGTCCAGTCCTCAGAATCCTCTGAGCTTTTCAAATCCACTAACCAACAATTTTTACACCAGTAATCAAAAAGAGAGACTCTCCCCCTTCCTAACTCAATACAACACACTGACACTTTTGCTCATGTCTCTTACACTCAAGATTCTCTAATTTTGAGTAATTCTTACATAATCAATGTTTGAATAAGAATATTCTCCTTTTTGAGAATTAAATGATAAGCACTGAAGAATTTATGATCGTGAGAATGAAAACAGAGAAGGTAGATGAAGAATAATAAATGAAGTATTCCAATAGTTGTGTTCTCTACCCTCTAAACTTGAATGCTTCTCTATTTATAGTTGGAAAGTAATAAATGTCCGTTAGAAACATTCTGGTTTCTGTTACTCTCATCTTCTTCGTTCAACTTCTTGCATTAAATGCTTCTAACACGAAGTATGGTCGTCTTCTGAGTTTTTGTCCGTTGAATGCTTTTCCGATGAGGCAATTAGACGTTCCATACTTTGTTAATCATTAAAATAAATGAGCATTTATGAGAGCAGATGAGATTCAAATAAATGAAGCATAAAGAAGGAAAGATTTGAGAATAACGAAAAGCTCTGACACTTTGAATCACTGTCAGTAAAAGAGTACTCGAGTGATATATAACAATACTCGAGTGTTTGTGAGAAATAACAGTGAAGAATTCAGAATACTTTTGTTCTTTCTCGAGTTTTGAGGATAAAGCTTGAAAGTATTCTCATTACTAGAGTGATTATAAAGATACTCAAGTGTTTGAGGGTTAATTTGTAACAATACTTTCATTGCTTCTCAAGTTTTAACAAATTTTTTGTCATTACTTGAGTGTTAGATAATAAAAATCGAGTTTAACTGTGTTTCAGTCAAACAAAACTTTGCAAGTTCTTCAATACTCAATTTTTATGCTCTAATACTTCAAGTTTTAAGTATTTGAAATCAACACTTTCATTGCTCATCGAGTTTCCTTTGAAGTATTCAGGTAGAAGACAAATTTTACGCTCGATACTCGAGTTCTGTCTCACAAGACTCGAGTATTAGCAACACTTTTGTTGAAACTTCAAGTTTTTTAAAAGAAGTACTGAAGTTCAAAATGATTTTCTCACTTCGAAAATCGAGTTCTATCTCTCAATACTCAAGTATTAGCAACACTTTTGCTAATACTTCAAGTTTTCAAAGAAGTTTTGTGATTCAAAAGATTTTCTGATCTCGATACTCGATTATGTATGCCATAACTCGAGTTTTGACAACACTTCCACTAAAACTTGAGTTCCATTAAAAGTATTGGTTTTTTGAAACCTGTTTTGGCACTCGATAATCAAGTATTGTTACTCAATACTTGAGTGTTGTCAATAATTTCTTTAAAACTTGAGTTCTACTAAGAGTGTTGGATTTCTGAAACTTGTTTCAATACTCGATACTCAAGTATTAACCCTCAGTACTCGAGTTTTGACAACACTTTCACCAAAACTTGAGTTCTCTTGAGAGTGTTGAGTTTTGAAAGCACATTTTATACAATGGTGATCCTTATCACTTGAGTATTCTAAACACTTTCACTAAAACTCGAAAATCACATAAAGTATTTGTGAAAACATTGAATTTTATCATAAGTTAAAAACATAATTGTCATCATCAAAACATTATCTCAACAATTACAACTATTTGTCCCTTCACCTAAAGAAAAAATGGGTAAGCATGAAACAAACTAATCCAAGCCAAACCATATTAATTACACGCAAAAAATGGAACCTAGGAAACACCTAGATATTTTTTTTTTTGAATGGAATGGGAGAAGTTTCATTCAAAGAATCAGAAAGCATACAAATCAAAGAGGAAAACGGGAAAACAAAACACCAAATAACAGAAAATTAAATGCTGGGCATAGAAAAAAGGTAACTATCCATTGCTTGAACGGAATGAGTGGTGAGAGCATCGGTGGCTGCAATGGTTTCTGCTGGGTAGAAAGATTCACATGTGAAGAGCCTTTTGTTCCTGATATTCCATATTTTCCATGTGAGAATGCCAAAAAAGAGGATCCAGCGCTTAGAGGCACATTTAGGATTGATGTTGTCAATCCACCATTTCTGTAGAGGGGCTACAAGGAACCGAACAGCAACATTCTCGGGAAAAACAAGCTTCCAGCATGCAACAGCGAATGGGCATTGACGAAATATGTGGTCAATGTCTTCAAT